>PYHX02000495.1:16615441-16643702 GCA_004302925.2 Cochliomyia hominivorax
TGTATGTGTGTGAGTTTGTTTAAGTTGATTTTTGATAGGCTTTTCCTTTTTATTCCTCTTTATTTTTGTGTTGGGCTGTTTCCCTTTAGATTTTTAATCAATTTCTATAATTAAGTGGGAAACACAAATGGATTTAGTAAGTGTTTTAATACAATTTCTTAAGCATTTTTTATTTTATTTATAGTTGTTGTTATAGCTGGTGTTGCTGTTTATTTAGGATCAATTTTGGCTTTTAGAAATATTAATGTTAAAAACCCTGCGGGGGTTTAAAAAAAAAAAAATAAGAACTAATTTATATTTTTTATAAAATAATATGAATTTTCTTCCCAAAAAGAAAAGTAATTAAGTGAGAATAAGTTTAAATATAAAACCACGATTAAAGTTTAAAATTCAAAATGTTTAAATTAATTTAAATACCCTCCACCAGCACAAGTGGTGAAGAGGGTAGATTAACTTTGTTTTTTCCGCATGTAACGCGGAAAAAACAAGACATCATAATGTATAGAAGGAAATAACTAAGTCTGAGTCTAATTAGCTATGCCCCTCTGTCTGTCTGCCTGTCGGTCGGTCTGTCTGTCTATCTGTCTGTTTTTGGCACGCTCACATGCACTATAATTGACTGAGCTCAATGAAATTCGCCCTCAGTATTTTTTATAGTTCTGAGAAGTCTTATATATAAAACCAGCAAAATCGGTTCGGTTAATTAAAAGATATAGACCGATATCTGAGACTACCTCAAGTAAGTTCAAGCAAAAAAACTTTCGTAAAATTGTCAATTATAAATCGGCGAATTTGAAGGAAATTTTTCGTAATATTAAGCTGTGTGTACTTCTTTAACTTTCCAAATCTTGTTCAAAATCTTGTTTGTAGAGAAAAAAAAGTTAAAGTTAGAGCACAAAAAAACTTTTAAATATTGTAAATGTCTGTGAGTGTATGTGTGAATTATATGTATTTACTTCACACGCATTTGTGGTGGAGGCTATTGATAATTCGGCATAGCCAATATATAGCATTCTTCCCCGTTTAAATTAAGATTCTAAAATCAACCAAAACAACTTAAATATTTAAATCATTTTATAACTTTTGCTTGTAACGCCTAAAAATATCAACTGACTGACATTTCCACTTAAATAAAATAAATGAAATCCTATTAAGACACTTTATTTTGCCTGGAAGCTTGTCTCTCAAAAATTAAATTATGCCGAGTGCAAATCTCATAAACACATTTGTTTGTCTGGATACGTTTCATAAAATGCGTACGTGATGCATATACAAATTTATTTATATAAAGTGTTTGGAAAATTGAAGGTGTATGTTTGTATTCCAAACACACAATCTCACGCATTCATTTAAAGTGTGAGTAAATTGCAAAACATTTAATAAGAAATATTAAATGTTTTTATAGATCAGTTAAGTGTTTTTGGTATAAAATCGATTTGGGGAAGAAATATTTTTGAAATCATTTTTATACTCGAATTCTGTGAGATAATTGTGTCGTCCTGTCTGAGGAAGAAATGTAGCGCAATAATACCAACTTTAATGTGAGATTATTAGGCACAACGCTTTAGAATACGAGGATACCATGGTCAGTCAGCCATACGAAGGGGAGAACATCGTTAAATAGTTTTTAAAAGGGATTCTGAGTCTTACGGAATAGATGAAAGTGTTGGTAGTATTAATATACCCTACTCACACCACAAGCGGAGGAGCGTACCAAATAATACTATAATACCAAGGAAAATTTGACATTTATGCGCTTTAAATTGAAGCTGATAATTAACCAATTCTTAACATAACGAACTTCGTTAAATCGGTATAACCACTTTTACTTATACCGACTAAACGAGAATTTTATGCTCCCCCATCACAAGTGAAAAAGAGGCATATTAAGTTTATAATTCCATGTGTAATGCTAATAAAGTATCATCTAGGACTCTCAAATTTTGTATATTATTGAAGTTCCATGTCTAGAATAATTTTAGGAATTCAATTTGGACAGATAATTTGTTATGTTTCCAAGTAGTTTCCTATTTGAAATATGGAACCGACATACACAATATACAGCTATTCGAACTATATCATCATAAAAAATCATCAAAGTCTTCCACGCATAGTTGTTGTTATATAAGCATAAATCCAAAAGAAAGTGGAGTTTGTTGGAGTCATTATTTCATACCTCTTTTATAACCTTAAAGCCCTATTCTTCCCAGGAACAACAAGATATGTATCAATTCTATTAAAATTCAGCATAATTTCTTATTTTTTAACTGTCATTGTTGTTTGTGGAAACAACATTAAAATATTCAAACAAATTCTAATTTTAAAGAATCAATATTTTTTATTATTAACAGTCATTATCACAGACAACAACCATTGTTTCCATAAACAAAAGTCAATATTCCCTTATGGAATTAAAAACAAAATACTCAAATGTCTTTAAACGAAAAATTGTCATAAATCGTCTAACAGAATTAATGCAAAAGTTTAGCCTGTTAAAGCTATATTAAAATTCCAAAGGTACAGGTCCATATCTGTTCGATATCAAATAGGGTTCTACAATGATTTTTATTTGTCGCAGAAACGGCAGCCATGTTTAGGTTTGATTTTCAGACAAGATATAAACTTCTTACGCAAGTATTTGTATCTGTGAAAACGCTTGTACTTGAGGATTCACAGTCGAGTGTTCATTTAATGTCAAAAATTATGAAAACTCTTAATTTTCAATTTTGTGCTATTTTTTTGAATACTAAAATTTAAAAATTAACTTTGATAAATTAAGATGAATATAACGATATTTATTTTGTCCGTAAAACAAACAATATCAAATTCCGATTTTCCATGCTAAAATACCAAATCCCAATCCGTAAAAATGATGTTTAAAAATCTGGCTCTTTTTTCACTGTACTGATCACATCTCATAATTGGAGCCATCTGATCTTAATTAATAAAAAGGAATAAGTTAAAGATGATTGCAGTTTGCCGATTTGAGGAGTATATATATTTTTTATCGATACAATTCGTATACGGAGTTAATTTGAATGCATTCCAGTTAAAATTTTTCAGAACGAAATAGTTTTATCCACATTTTGGAAAAAAAACTTTTTTTCAGAATTTTGTAGGAAAATTTAAAAAGATCTGATCAAATGGACACCGATCAACTAGAGCCTCCAATCATGTTAGATTTTATTATGGTATATCGAAAGGTTTAAAAGTTAAAAAATTATTTAAAAAATCGATTTGGAAACACTGTTCAATGATAGACCAAGTTGCCCATTTAGAATGACCAAAAAACGCCTGCTTTTCAAAAATAAATTATCACTAATGAAAAATGGTTTAACAAAAGAAATAAGAAATCAAATCGAATAATAATGGTAACAACAGCGAGCTTCCATTATCGAGTTTTGATAGTAAAAAAGATTTAGAGACGTATTCGTGTTAAAATTTTAATATTTCGGCTATAACTGTGGATCTTGTAATGATCTAGTTAAGAAATTCAATGACTTATTTAGATCCCTGATGATTGTTATTTGTACACCCATACCACCGTATGCATTCATTAAAATATTTTTAACTTTCTGAGAATTAGTTGTATTACTAAGAATCACTTTCTGATTCGATTAAATGATGTCCGTCTGCCGGGCTGACTGTCTTTCTGTCCACATTACGGTTTTGGAAAACTCTTATAGTTATCTATTTGTATCATATAGACGATGCTTATTAATTTGGGGGCGATATTCTCCTAGAGTGAGTTTCTATGCTCATAAAACTCTAACAGTAATATAACTATGTGTTGTAGGCCTAAGCCCGCTGGTCAAAAAAGACGGGCATATTTTTACAAAAGTATCTGTTAAAGTGTATAAACCGTCAAAATATCTTAATATTAATACATTAAATGATTTTTCGCCAGTAACCATATTATTTTCTTGGAACGCACTTTATGCCTTATTTGTTAACCATGGGAACATGATATTGTGGGACAAAGATGAATTGGTTTTCGTACAAGTTTATCGTATTGAGTATAAATAGTCAATAGCAGATTTTTACTATAATAATATTCTTACAGGTATTATATGACAACGATGCGCTACACTTTTGCCCCATCTGATCCGACTTTCAGATTAGGAATGATTATTATTTTTAAAGGATAACATATTCTAAAAATGAACATTACCTAAATGACTTGATACTAATTATACTAAAATTTGTTATCCTGCAGCCTGTTTGTGTAAAGTTTGACTTGTGTAATATCTTATGTCACAGAGTGGTCAAAATGGAATTTATGGATAAGTCTGTGCTGGTTTTGAAGTTATCAGTTGTATTTGGTACAGGTATCTGTTAATCGATGTTTTCCGATTTCATAATACGAAAAACCTTCATGATCCTACCAGATTAAATATAAGGCATTTTTTTGGTATCACGAATTGTTGGCCTCGGTGTTAATTTGATATTAATTTTTCATCACCAATATCATCACGATGACATCTTTAAGCATTATTTTCAACAGCAGAATATGGCACCATATAACTGTATTTTTGACCAATACTATGTCTGTATCGCAGACATAATATTGTTGTGCTACAAACATGTTATGGTGTTATGTGACAATAAATATATTTGCCAGTACCATAATATAAAAATTGTGTTCTATTGTAAACATAACAACTTTCTCTTACTGTCCATTCTACTATAGTTAAGTATCAATAACGAATATAATATTTTTGAGGTAAAACATCTGCCAGTAAAATTCACATAGACCTCAAAGTGTAAACACGCCTTTTTTTAAATCGCATATTTATAAAATATTTATATTTAATATTTTACAAAGTATCCTGTTTTATATACGAAAATTCCATTCAACTCCGAATAGTTGTACGAAGCTTTTAAATATACGTATATATTTTTTATAATCAATAATAAAATATTGAAAATAACAAAGTGATGTAGTAAAAATATAAAAAGAACTTAAACTCTGTTCCTTTTTACTGGTCATCATTAAATTTTCCTATCTTTATACCCTACACCACTATAGCTGGTGGGTATATAATTCGTTTGTGCAGATGTTTGTAACGGGCAGAAATAGTAGTGATTCAGAATCACATTCTGAGCCGATAGTCCGGCTGTCTGTCTAGGTAAAGTTTTTTCGCAAAGCACAGGTCGCAGTTTTAAATATGTTTTAATGAAATTTGGCTCATACTATCACTTTGGCACAAGGACGATGCCTATTATAATTGGTTATGATCTGTTCATTATTTCATATAGGTCCCATACAAATGTCGCCCCGGATTGGGGTTCTTAGTCCATAAAATTCCTAAATATTAAGAGATTTTAACTAAATTTACGAAAATAATTTTAAAACAATGTGCCAAATTGTAAGAGGATCGGTCCATTATTTCTCATAGGTCCAATACAACAACTCTTCCAGATCCTGAACTAATTAACCATATATGGGATGTTAAAAAATATTTAAACAAATTAATATAAATATAAACAAAACCCACTGTGCAAAAATATGCGAGATTCGGTCCACAATTTTGTCAAACTCCCATATAACCCTACAGGAAAAATTCCTTTCCAAACGCATACATTTTACATAATCATAAATAAGAAAAGAAAATTATTCGAGGGTCGTTCATAAATTTTTCTAGCAGTCGGTTGTAAATGACAATGTCGTGTAGGGCACTACATAGTCGGGTTTGACCGAGTATAATATATTTTATTGTTTTTTTTTTTGCTGTTATTTTTATGTGTCGTAAATATTTATGAAAACAAATTCATATAAATTGAAAAAATGAGGCCTCAACAATTGTTCATAATATTGCTGTGTACAATGAGGTACAGTGGGCACCAATTATTTAATTTTTGAACTCAAACCTCTATTACAAATATATTCAGAAATCGGATATATTTTTTATATGAAAATTCAAAACAAATAAAAATCTAATTAAAGTGTTTACAGTTATTTTTCTAAATATTCAAATATTTTCTCATTATTATCGCACTGTACTTTTGTGTTGTTTTTATAATTTGTTATCGATACGATTATTGTTGCTTTTGTTTTTATTTTTATTATTTTTATATGTTACAAAAACAAAACAAAAAATATAATAACAAATAGTCAATAATATAAATAAAATGTTGATAAAAAAATGTACAAAATAATAAATAAATAAAGTAAAGTAAAGTAAAATAACAAAGTAATGAGAGTGTGTTGGTGGATATTTGTTTGTTTAAGTCTCATCTATGTATAGTTTATGATTGTAGTTGTTAAAGAAATTTTTTATTCATCTTTCCCGTTTATTATTGTGGCGCAAATATTTATGTCTATTTTGGCGCTTGTGTGCGTGTGTATGTATTCATAAAAGTGTGTGTTTATTTTCATAGGATTTTTTTTACGTCTTTTGTGATGTGATTCCTGAATTACAGTAAAAAATATTTTATAACACGTTGAATATCATAAAAATACAAAAAAATTTCACATCAAAAATGTTTTCAACAGCAGCAACAACAACAACAAAAATCTGAACAAACATCTCTGCAAGACAAAAAAAAATCAAGAGAGAATTCTACATAAGACAAAATACTATTTCCAGTTCAGATTTAGTTTAGATTAAATTCTGATACAGTTTCTGATTCTGTTTTTCATTAAGTTCTTGATTCAAATCTTTATTAAGTTCCCAATTTAGTTCTTGATTCAGTTCTTGTTTCAAATCTTGTTTGAGTTCTTGATAAAGTTTTTAATCAAGTTCTTGATGGAGTTCTTAATTCAGTTCTTGTTCGGTTCTAGTCCAGTTCTAGTTTATGTCTAGTTCAGTTTCTGTTCAGTTCTTGTTTAGTTATAGTTAATTCTGGTTCAGTTATAGTTTAATTCTAGTTCAGTTCTAACAATCAGAGTACTCCCTTTATCAGGTACTCATACTTAGTCCACAACATTTATACGTAATAATTCCTATTTACAGCGTCTCAGGAAAATATAAATTTTCGCTTGAATAGTCAGACAACCAAAATTCTAGTTTCTTTTTTTGGAAAACAAGAAATATTCACCACAAAAAATAAAACTAAAAGAAACTTTAACTTTATATATTTTTAAATTGTTAAGGAAATATAAAAAAATATATAAAACAAAAAGATTTTCATCGTTTATTTAACAAAAAATAAAGAAAAACTTAAGAAAAATAAAAAAAATTTGTGTTCGCACAATAATTTTACAGACGCTTTTGCTGCTGCTGCTGCTGGTAATGATAGTTTGTCGTGTTATTATTGCAGTTGTTTCTGCTGCTGTTGTTGTCGGTTTTTTCTCCAGACACTTAAACATTTAAGGATTGTGGAGGTTCTTGTATCTGTGTTTGTTTGTACATATATATGTGTGGTTGTTATGAAAACATTTAGCTAGAAAAGGTATATTTAGGTTAACATGTCTTTTGTGGCATCATAAAATAATGATCGCTAGATTTTTGTTTAGAGACCTTCTGAATGGGAAAAATCATAATAGTTTTTGTCGTTGTTTTCATGGAAATAAAAATATTAAAAACAAATTTGTTTTGTTATTTTTTTCTAAAGTTTTTAAAGTTATTTAGGGACCGGAGTTTTTATTTTTAAGAATGAATTTTTTTGGGAAATTTAATTTTAAGTGAAATTTTTTTAGTGAAAAATTGAATTTTAAATGAAAGAGATTTAATTTTTAATAAAAAATTTATATTTTTAGTTAAAAGATTTAAATTTTAGTAAAAGATTGAATAAAATGAAAAATTAAAAATTAAATTTTTAGTAAAAAATAAAGTTTTTAGTTAAAAGATTTAATTTTAGTGAAGTAATTAATTTTTGTGAAACTTGATTTTTAATGAAGATTAAATTTTAGTAAAAAAATTAATTTTAAGTAAAAAATCGAGTTTGATTTCTTTTAATGAAAAAAAAAAAATTCTTTTAGTGAAATATTGATTTTTTAGTGAAAATTTGATTTTTTAATGGTTCGTAATAAAATTTTGATTTTTTTAAAAATATAATTTTAGTGAAATTAGAATTTTTTAATAAAAAAAATAATTTTACTGAAAATTTGAATTTTTTTATTGAAATAAAAATTTTATCAAAAATTTAATATTTTGGTGAAAAATTATATCCTGTAGTGAAAAATTTATTTATTTTTTGTTAAAAAAAATTAATTTTAGTGAAATTTTAATTTTTTAATAAAAAAAATAATTTTACTGAAAATTTGAATTTTTTATTGAAATATAAAATTTTTATAAAAAATTGAATATTTTGGTGAAAAATTATATTCCTGTAGTGAAAAATTTATTTATTTTTGTTAATTTTTAGTTAAAAATTTCATTTCTAGAAAGGAACTTATTCCGAGACCGATAATTCCTTTGGAGTATTATAAAATGTGAACTTTATTAGTTTTAGTTTGATTTATTTTAAGCCTCTGATTTTCCCTTTTCCAGTAAATTTTTTTTAAATCCTTAAAATTTTTGATTTTAATTTAATTCTTATTTTGTTGTTTTCTCTCCTCATTTTTAGATTTTATAGCCGATTTTAAATTCGCTTAATTCCTTTTTATTAAAACCTAAAATTTTTCATTTAATTTTCACACAAATCTACAATTTAAAAGTATGTTTGTGGTTTATTTTGTGTGTATGTGTAATATAAAAATGAAAACATACATTTTCACACACAAACACAATTAATTCACTGCAAATATTTCTGTTTTTATTATTATTATTTAGTGGTACAAAATAAAGTCTCGTCTTTTCAATTTTATTACAAAAAAAAAAAAAAAAACTCATACATATGCATTTTTATAATACATGAGAGTGTAAGCGAGAATGTAAGTATGTGTGTGTGTGTGTTTGTTTATAAACGGACATCATAGTGTACAAGGTGCAGATTAACTATAAGCACTTTGTGATCTGTGTTGAGCTATTTTGAGCATTTAACAAATTTAAAAACACTTGAACCTCATAAATTAGTCGAAAAACATAGTCGTAGCTAAAAACCCAACAAATTTATATAGTTTTTGTTTATTTCTATGCTAGTCCTTTCTCTACACACAGACATACATACATATATGTTGGATATATCCACACATGTAAACATAACCAAATTGAAACTAAAGTAATACGAGAGTAAATTCGCACTGTTGTTATTGCTGTTGTAGAGTTAAGTATGCAAACCGAAAAGTTTTTTTTTTTGACAAAATTATGCTGAAATTTAGTTTAATCGTCTATAACTTTAAAACTCTCTCTCCTCTCTACTTACTTAATCAACTGCAGCAATATTAATTATCTTTCACACGTCTTAATATCTCTAGGAGTAATGTAGGCTGAACATTTTTATCTGTTGGACTAAGGGCACCAGATGGTTCGAAACAAGTGTTAATTATGTTATGTTGTGAGAGTTTCTCAATAACTTTCCTAAGGAATTGATTTCATATAAGACATAGGTCATGTCAATAATCTCTAGAGTTATTGTCTCTAGTTTTTAACATTAAGTCTCAATGTCTTTCATATTCAATTGGTAACTGGGAAAAAGGATGGGTGGATAAGACCAGATGCACAATTCACTTTTCCTACTTAACACACAAAAAAAGGACAGGGCCTGGGGAAGAAGCACCTCCTCCTAGAAACAAATACAATTGCGACTATCAAAAGAAATGTTAAGAAGAGAAATTTTAATTGAAACATGTTAGTTAGTAGAGTCTTTCATTTTGAAATAATTGTAGAAATTTATTAAAAATTTCACTTGTAAGGCGATGCAAACTCAGAGTCCTAGTCATTTAATTTCCTTAGACAGTTTCAGAGATATGCGATAATTTATCTCCCCCGGGCTTACCCATGTCCTTAGTTTATTAAATTCTCTTAAAGTTTTAGAGATATAAATTCTCAATGTGAAGTGGAATTATTATCAGGATTTCGAATAATTTTATTTGAAGAATTTGAAGAAAGATAGGATCAAGGGGCATTGTACTAAGATACAAAGTACAAAATCACTTCTGAACATCTAAAAAATATCTATTAAAATGACATAAATGGGTTTAGCCTACAATAATTGTTGAACTGGGAAGTTGTGGGACAGATAGGATTAAGTAGAGTTATACTCCCAAATAAATAATAATTATAACCGTTTGAAACAATTTTAGTTCAGATAAGATGAGGGAAGGTATCTCTTCAAAATTTTACTAATTATCCAATCTTATCCAAAATTCCATCTGAAACTATTTTCATATTAAACTATTAACCACTGTCTTAAAAAATGGCAAAACCTTGTAGGAAATTGAAAAGATAATTATCTAAGAGGTATCTTATCATGGGTATGTATAGATCTGCTCTGGGTGAGAGTATATAGTCGTCTCTCCCAACATTTTATGATATCATTTTTTAATGTTTTATGATAATCTTATTCCCTAACAGATCAGTATATCTAGATGAAATTATTATATAGATGAGATTCCTTTATAAACAAGTATGAATTAAATAGTCGGTTAATCCATTTGATTTGATGATTTTCACAAGTTAGACTTTCTGATCCGGATAAAATTTAGAACGTTCTAGTATAAGCGAAATATTATTTATTTCGGAAATGAGTATGTATGGGGGCTACGGTTATATATGAACCGATATTTCAGAAATGCATGTGACAAATTCATTTAAAACATCTTCATATCTTTAGCTTAAAACTCCATTTCGGAAAAAAACATTTATTTAGAAACTTGACTAAATATTGGACCAAGCAGACCGATTTCAATAGGCTTAACTTTTTGAGTCAATAATAATATGTACCAAATTTTATCAACACAACTCAGAAATTGTGATTTTTTTAATGTTCACAAACGTTTACGTTAACAGCCATCTGGACAGATGGACATCGATAAATCGAGAGATTTAGATACATAAGTTTGTTTGTCATTCCATGTAACGCTAATAAGGAATTATCTCAGACCCCTAAATGTATATATTTTCCTGTGTCAGATCAGAATTTTACCTGATTTACCTAAGTCTGTCTGTCTGGCTGTCTGTCTCTTTTTGGCACCTTCATATCCCTTGTAATTGACAGAGCTTAATGAAATATGTCCTGAATATTTGCTATAATCCTAAGAAGTTTTGTATTTAAAACCAGTAAAATCGTGTCGATTTATTTAAAGGTATCTAGACCGATATCTGAGACAATCTCTATAGAACTTTTCTAAAATTGTCAATTTTAAATTGACAAATAAAAATTAAATTTTGTCATAATCTTTAACTTCCAAGATTCATCAAAGTCGTTACAATTAAAAAATTATACCCAAAAATGTAACAAATTTTATGATTTATATTTAACTATAACATTTATATAATGCATATGCTTGTACGTGCATGTGTGCGTGTATATGTTCGAAACATAACATATTTACTTCACACGCATTTGTGGTGGAGGACATCAAAGAGTTGGCATAGCAAAATATAAGTGAAAGGACCAAAATCTAAAAGAGTCAATTAATAAATTTTCACAGTATCCGCCCAAAAGATCACACTTTGGCAAAGATAAACATTTAATCAAAATTGAGCACTTTTAAATTCTTTACTTGTTTTCTTTCTTTTAATTAACTTTTCGAACTGTTATCGTTTAATGGTATTTTGTAGAATTTTAGTCAGAATAAAAGTTTATATGCTAAATGAACATTTTAACGAGTGGCTGGTCGCCAGTTTAAGTTTTGGCTGAGTTTTTCATTTACTATTTTTAATACAATATTCACTCTCACACACTAAAACACACACCCATACAAACAGATAACACAAGACCAACTGCACAAAAAACAACAGGAAACAACAGAAAAACCCTTGTTAAAAGTTCAAATTATTTCACTTACACATACAAATGCATGTAGGTTTATATAGTCCAGCCATTTTACCAGGTTCTCTGTAACAACATCAGCAACAGCAAGTAACAGAAATTCTAACAACAAGAACAACTATAATAAAAACTACAGGAACATTAACAACAACAACTACAAGAGAGGAAGAATATCCTGTTAAAGTAGTCGAAAAATATACTTTAATGGGGATCCTGTTGTTGTTGTTTTTTTTCTTCGTTTTTTGCTATTTTAAGTAAATTAAATGTTTCACAAAAATAACATTAACTCTACAAAGTTATCAGAGAAATTTAAACATGTGTTCTTTTGCGTTTTAAGGCACAAGGAGTTAATCGTGAGACTCCAGTTTATTTTGGCAATATGTATTTTTATACCCTACACCACCGTAACTGGTTGGGGTATTGATGCGTTTGTTTTGATGTTTGTAACATACGGAAAAAATGACGTTACGCCCATATATGATTGTCAGCATACCGTTCTACACAGAATTATCTTTTTAGTCGATTTCACGATATCTGTTCGTCCGGCTGGCTGTTCATATAAACGTTGTGTTCACACTACAGGTCACAATGAGATATCTTGATGAAATTTGGTACATATTATTATTTTGGCTCAATGACAAAGCCTATTGTAGTGGACCATGTTCTGTCCAATATTTAAGGTATCTCCCTTACAAATGACCCTCCGGAACTCGGTTTAAGCTCATAAAACTCATATAAAAATGAGTCTTACAATATTATCTAGCGGTAAACCAATTATACCACCTTATAAGGGTTGGTCCATTGTTTCTCATACGTCTTACAACTGGTGAAATCATGATAAATACCATCCGAAATCGTTGTGAAAAAATTATACGAGGATCGAGGACATTCAAATATTATTTTTATATATGAAATATAAAGATATCTAAAAATCAATTAAATAAATTGCAAAATAATAGAAAAAATTATACGAGGATCGGTGCATAATTTCTTGTAGCTCTCATTTAACCTCTCACATAAATGCATTTTAAAACGCATACATTTTACATAAATTTTAGTTTCACAATCATATACTGCACACTTTTGAATAAATCAGAAAATAATATTATACGAGAGTCGTTCATTCACTTCAATTTTTCGTAACTACCATTTATAACCAACATTGTGGTGTTGGACATTAACATTCTTACTGGTTTTCCTTTTTCATTTTGGGGAAATAAATTTCATGTTATTGAATAAAATTTATGAAGTGATAATTATATTCAGTAATCAGAAATCTTCAATAAACAACAACAACAATTTTACAAATATGAGAACAAAAACAAATGTCGGTGATTATCACTTGAAATAAACAGAATACTTAAATTTCTAATAAATTTTTATTTATTTGAAGGAATTTCGCTTATAAAAAACATTTATGACCCCTTTAACCTTTTAAAGGTTTAATGCAACTCACTTATTTTTAGAGAATTTATGTAAAATTCGTTAAAAACTCTTAATGAAATTTAGATTTTTTTAAAGGCAAAACTATTTAAATAGACGAAAACATATTCACACATTAATTTACATTTTCCACACATACACATACACAAAGATACAATTACAAAAGTTAACGACACATACAAATATTTGTAATATTTTTATTGTATATATATATATATATATATATATATATATATATATATATATATATATATATATATATATATATATATATATATATATATATATATATATATATATATATATATATATATATATATATATATATATATATATAAATATATATACATAATTGATTTATCATATTTTTTATTAAAATTAAATTTTAAAATTTTTTATAACAGTTTCAATATTACGCGATTAGAAATAACGTTAGCAAGGGGAATACCCTTTGTCCTGTTCCGATCGTTTTTGCTGGTTTTAAATAGGAAACTTCTCAAGCCAAATTCCATTGAGTTTTGTCGATAATGCGGATAAGAGCGTGTCAACCCAGAAAGACTGACTTCTGCTCATGCAGCTGTAGCATGGCCCGATATTCGCAAAATAAGTGCAGAATTTCAGTAGAATTCGTCTATATATAATAGATTTATAAGCTCAAACGATTTCTGGGAGTTGCATTAAATAGGAACCGATATCGGTCAACTAGGTCAAATAACATATATTCAAGACAGTTAGAAAATCAGTTATGCCGAATTTGTCTTTATTTACTAGATTTAAAACTGTTATCCGGGAAGAAGCCTTACATGGGAGCTAGGTCAAATAATGATACCCAGTATAATCCAGTTTTTTATATTTATTATTGTAGCAAAAAAATTATATATAGTAAAATTCTAAAAATTATCTTCAAACTGATGACCCATATACAGTATATTACAGTTAAATGTTTGTTTAAATCCGATTTCCCTTTGTTTAGAAAATCTGAGACAAATATTAGTCTATAACTTCTTTGCTAATTAATCTATATGATCGGTTAGTCCATTAGTTTTAAATGGGAAGTTGCTTTCATTTCATTGAAATCGGTAAATTATTCTGGACTGATAGACATAGTTTGATGCAAGAATATATGTAACTTATATTCTGGCATCAATAAAAAATTGTAAATGTCTCAAATATAAAACTACTTTTCATAAAGTCCGATTCAAAGGGTGAAAATGATATTTTAGATAAAAAAATTCCAAAATTAAACTAATTTTCCGATTCGAAGGACCAATTGCTTAAGTTGTAATAAACATTCAAATATTATTTTTATATATGAAATATAAAGATATCTAAAAATCAAATAAATAAATTGTAAAGAGGCTTTAAAATAATTAAAATTTAATTTAATTAAAAATTAAACACAAAATTAGTTTTTTGTCAAAACTAAATTTTTGGTTCAGAGGACAAATTATCAATTTGTAATTTTAAGTCAACAAAATTCACAACGAAAAACAAAAACAAAATATAAATTAATTACAAAAAGTGGCAATTGCTTAATGTTTTTAATATTTAAAAACAAATTAGCTTTTACCCGGTGTGCTTTGCAGCACAAAAAATATACTTATTCTTAGATCTCGAAAGAAACGTCGCAAATCACGACCTGCTTTAAAAAAAAAGTGATTGGGAACAAATTTGCAAATAATCACTGTTATAGTTTTTTAGATATTTTATAATTAATACATACATAAGTACATACATACATACTTACATACATACATACATACATACATACATACATACATACATACATACATACATACATAAAATTGAAATTTTCAATATTTAATAAAAATAAATATTTTAATTATTTATTTCATTTAAGCGATTGAAAATCTTTATGAGATTTGATATTTCATTATGAAAATTATTATATAACGTTTTTTTTTCTATTTAAATAATTATCAACGTCAATAGACAAATATAATTAAATACAGATAAATATAAAATGGAATAACGCCATAGACACACATACACACACACACAGTCACACCTTAAAACTACTTATTGATGGAGAAAATTGCAAATAAATTTTAGCAATAAAATTAAAAAAACAAGTAAGAGTTCTATATTCGGCTGTGGCGAATCTTCAATCCGAAATGTGTATGAAGTAAGTACGTAATGTTTTGTACGTCACCCACTTAAGTATACAATAAAATTTTTTTAATAATTACACGCACGTAATGAGTCATAAAATAAGTTATATTTTTGACCATAACTTTTTTCTACTGAACCGATTTTCATAATTTGGGAAAATTTCATTCTAATTTGTCGATGACCATTTTACGAAAGTTATTTGCTTGAACTTAGAGGTATCCTCAGATATCGGTCTATATCTTTTAATACTCTGAACCAATTTTGTTGGTTTCAAATATGAAATTTTTCAGGACTAAAACAAATTTCAGGGTCATTGAGCTCTGTCAATTATTGTATATGTGGAACAGAGCTCGAAAAAATTTGAATAAATAAAAACAAGTAAGAATGTTTAAGTCGGTGGAGGTAATACCCTACACCACAAGAGTAGTCGTGTATTACTCTTCGCATAGTTTATTTTCTGATATATTCTTCTCTGCGAGCTACAAGAAAGTATTTACCGACCCTCGTATAATTTTTCACATCGATTTTTGCTTAAATGTATCATAATTTTATTTCATTTCTTATTACAACGTATATTTGAGATTTGATGTACCAAATTTCATATATTTAGATTTTTTATGATCTTAAAACCGTATTTCGGTAGGAACATTTGTATGGCAGGTAGGTAAATATTTGACCAAACATGGCCAATTTCAATAGACTTCGTTCTTAGGGCAAAAAAATAACATATACCAAATTTCATCGATATTTCTTAAAAATTGCGGCCTGTAGACTGTTCATAGACAGAGAGACGGACGGAGGTGCGGACATAATTAATATGACTCAGAAAGTGATTCTGAGTTGAACGGTTTACTAAAAGGTTGGTGCATTCAGAAATTAAACACGAAGCAAAATCAACATTGAAATGAATTGATTTAAGATTGAATATTTTTTGATTTAGTTTAAATCATCCTTTTTTTCGTTTGTGGTAAAATAATATTATTTATATTAGAATCTTTCGATATAAATATATTAAATTATACAACGATATATGATTCAAATTACTTTTAAGTAGTAAAAATTTTAATAAAATTCTCAAGAAACTGTAATAACTGTGAAACGATGTTAAATTAAAATTTTTTAACATTAAGCAAATTCATAACTTAAAAAAGCTTAAATTATTATAATTTTAATAAATTTTATACTGATTTTTCTGTATGTGTATAACATCTTTTTCTGCATGTTACACGCATCAGTACTAACGCATAATACCCCAATCAGTTACGGTGGTGTAGGGTATAAAAATAAATAAATTTTATTCATGATTAATAATGATCACATTAAAATGTTGTTGTTTATTTGAATTTTTATTTGTTTTAGTTGTTTTTGTATATTTTAGCATAAATAATTTTCATACTTTAGTTTCTCTTTATTATTTTTGGGGGAACAACAAAAACAAAAATGAAATGAAAATTAGAAAATAATTTCAAAATGTTAATTTTGTTTATATTTGTCAAACAAAAATATTTAAATAAAATTATTTTTATAATTATAAAAATAAAATTTTTGAAACCCAGTAAACATAAATTATTACGTCCAATCAGCAAGCCCGAATGTTATGAAATTGTCCTGTATTATTTTAAAAAATAATATTTAAAGTCATTTTGAATTTTATATTTTTATACCGAACGATTTTAATATTTACATTCCACCACAAAAGTAAAATCTTTTAATTTAAACTAAATGAAAAGAACAAAATATTAAATCTCATTTCAACTATGTTCAACGTTGATTTTGCTTCAAGTTTTATTTAAAATCAAAATTTCGTAATATACTTTTAAAGAATTGTAGAACTGGTACAAAACCTTCAGACTGTTAACGGGACTGAATATGGTTAAAGCAAGGGACCTTTCGTTTTTGTAAAATGCAGAGAAGGCAGAGGTGTAATGAAAAGCCTCCCAAAGCTGACCATATTGGAAAGCAGCTAGCGTCTTAAAGGTGTAATGGTAGGCCTCCCAAAGTTGGCTATATTGGATAAATAATCTTTTTAAAACCTCAAAAAAATTCATGTCATAACTCACAAAAAACATGTCATTCTGGAGCCACTGCACGGTGGAACAACTTCTGTTGGATCAAAATTTTTGATTTAACATAATTATAGCAGAGGATACGGAGCCTAATTTCCATTTCTTTTCAATTATAAAATTATACCGTCTTATAACTCCTGACGCTGCCATTAAAAGACATACTTAAACCTTATACACCATTATAGGTGTTTGGGATATTATGCGTTTGTGCTGATCTTGGTAATATACTCAAGTATTACTTTCGACTCAGAATCATTTTTTGAATCGATTTAAAAAAGATCTGTCCGTCTATCATTCTGTCCGGCACTCCATGTAAGCGTTGCGAACATTTTACAGGTCGCAATTTTTGACATATCTTAACGAAATTTGGTAAATGTAATTGTTTTTTTCTGGGACAAAATCTATTGAATTTGTTAATGTTTGGTTCAATATTTCATGGGATTTTAATGACCTTAAAATCCCAGAATGGGATTTTAAGGTCATTAAAGTTCTGAACATAAATAGATTTCAGTAAAAATTTTAACAGAAATAAGTTGTATGAAAATTTAAAACGATTTACAAAATTATATGGTAAACAATCCATTATTTAGTTTAGGTCTTATACAGTACCCTTTTCTACAATTTATTACATCTAATTAATATTTTTCTACAAGTTTTCCTTTCATATACTGTTTTAATTAAATTTTTGTATCCAAAAGTCCAGACCCACTGCAATTCGACCATTGTAAAAAAGTAGAAATTTTATAGTCCGTTAAGACCGACTATGTAATACCCTATATTGTTGGCTGTAAATGATCGCTTACGCAAAAAAAGCAAATTATACGAGCCTCGTATAATTTGCTTTTTTGATTTATGATTAAGTGTGAATTATATTAATACGATATTAAGAATTGTGTGAAATGTATGCGTTTGGGAAGGATTTTTTTTCTGGGGGGTTAAATCGGAGCTAGAAGAAATGATGGACCCACCCACGTATAATTTTGAACATCAATCTTAGATTGTATTTATCTTAATTTGACTAGTTGTTATAACTATTACAACGTATATGTGGGATTTATGCCCTTCAAAGTGATATTTGGAAGGGAGCATGCATGGGACCTATTAGAAGTAATGGACCGAACCAAATCGCATAATTTGTCAGATAGATTTAGAGTATCGTAAGACATTTTAGTGTAGAATTTCTTTAAAATCGCTTCATATTTAAGACTTTTATGACCATTTTGGTAGGACATTTGCATTGGAGCATTCTGAAATATCGGACAGAATATCACAAATTTCAACAGGTCTTGTAGCTTTAGCCATAAAAATAACATCAATATATCTCAATATGTGGGAGTTGTAGAGTCTGGGCAACGTTTACTTGGATAGCTAGCAGGACAGACATACGGACGGATGGTTATACGTAAATTGACTCAAAATCACTTAAAGGTGGTTGTTATACCATTTTTGTCTATTTTTCCCATTTAGATTATCTCTTGTAGTTTCAGAAATATTCTAAAATTGGCAACCCTAAACAAAAATATATTTAAATTTGTACAAGTATGAAATTGTCAACTAATTAAATGGAAATGGAAATGGTAAAATGTCAAAACAAAATTTCAAAATTTAAATTATAATGATGTGAATTTTAAAATAAATTACAGTGAAACAAAAAATTTTGACAGTTAAAATGCTTCTTTCTTGGTTGGTATATATATATTGATTTTAGGTCCTTCGAACCGGATTCTTTTAATACAATACAATTTTAATGATAAGAAGTGATTTGTTATACATGATCAATAATTTGAAATTTTTAGATTTTTTTTTTGCTACGTATGTTCCTTTAGGACTATTTTCGCCTTTAAAATAATTTATGGTCTTCTCAACCGTAAAATGGCTACGATGCTTCAATTGTTGCGCTTAATTAAACTTAACTTTAAATAAGATGGTGACTATACTTTTAGAAATATTACAAAAAGGGTTCTATTTATCTGAAGGGAATACTCCATGGTAGGAAACAAACAAAAAAGGATTGAGATAGAAAAATTCTTAACACACATTTATATATAAAATTTTCTGACTCGGCACTCTGTCACGATGGTAAACGAGCCCTTAAGTGGTACGAGAACAATTATTCAGTATTTGTACCAAGAGAGGCAAATCTTCCAAACACAGGACGTTAAGTTGTCTCGTTTTTATTAATATATACGCATATTTCTCGATCTCTTTATCCTTCATGGATAAAATTTTTGTTGTCTTCACATTGAACCTATTTTCATTCTATGGACTATTTCAATAAATATTCAAAATAAATATGAACCAGTAGAGTGCTATAATAAACTGTCCCGAATCTGCAATACCCTCTACCACAATCTCGTGTGTAGTAAACACGTTATATTTCATACATACACACTCACTCTAGTGAACCGATT
This sequence comes from Cochliomyia hominivorax, assembly GCA_004302925.2. Lineage (NCBI taxonomy): Eukaryota > Metazoa > Arthropoda > Insecta > Diptera > Calliphoridae > Cochliomyia > Cochliomyia hominivorax. Next base: position 16,635,315 of record PYHX02000495.1, read on the forward strand.
GTGATCATTTTTAGAATGGTAATGAGGTACATAATTTGACAAAGAATTATTTTAAATTGTCGATTTATTAATGACAATTTTAAGAACATTCTTCGCTTGAACTTAGGGGTTACCTCAGATATCGGTGTATATCTTTTAATATACTGATCCGATTTTGCTGGTTTTAAAACTTCTCATTACAATAAAAAATACTCAGGGCAAATTATATTGTGCTGTGTCAATTATTGCGTATGTGAGAGTGCCAACAACAGACAGATGGGGTCTGAGATGATTCCTTCTTTTCGTTACGCACGGAATAACAAAGTCAATATATTCAACACTTGAGGCACCAAAAATATTTGAAGTTCAAAAATACTTAAAATATATTTTAGTACTTTCAACGATCAAGCGAGTAAACAGTGATGATGAACTGCTAAATATAAAATATTATTTCTGTTTTGTCCCTCACTGTATATTTAAATCAAGAATCTAACATAGTTTTATAAGTATAAAATATTTTTCTACATCCTTTTAATATACATACATGCACGTTTTTATTATGATCCACTTATACCCACACCAGAACACATACATTCATATACAAAACCAATATTAAGTATTTTATGTATACTCAAACACACACACACACACAAATTTTTTGACAAAGTCCCCAATCAATTTGTTAGTTGTGTGTTATTTAAAACTATTTTGAATAAATAATAAATGAAAATAACACAAAAAATAAACAACAATTTGTAGTTAAAAGAAGAAGAATAATAACAAATATAAAGAAGAAGAGGAAAAACTTTTTCAATACTACAAATCCATAAATACAACAATGTAAACTAAATATCTGTAGAGATATTAGAATATGACAAAATGACACATTTGCACACACATACAGATAAAAATTCTGTTGAGTTGAAAAATGAAAGCGTTGAATGCTGGAAAGGATGGAAATAATAACACTGACTCTGAGCCGATTAAACAAAATAAACAATTTATTTTGTTTAATTCCAATAGCTCGCAAAATTCCAATTGGTAATCGAATGCAAAGTAAAGAAAAGAAATAAAAAACAAGAATTAGGATTTTGGATATTAGGATGTTTATTGGATTTCAAGTTTGTTACCTTCTCGTTGAACGGCTAAAGAAAGAAGAATTTTTTCTTAGCAGGAAACAACATAGGAGACCTTTCTGCCAGGATGACAGATCGATTTAGGCGTTTTAATAGAAAGAGAACGCAATATTTATAGAACATTCAGCTAGTATATATATTAGCTTTAAAGTTTGAAATGCTTGCTTGAAAGTGCCTTCTTAGCTAGAGGTGTTTATATGGCATAAAGTCGATTAAAAGACTTTTGGCATTAACATTGCCGCCCACCTTGCAGGATCCATGCAATGAAAAAAATGTCATCTTGGCGATGTCCCCGATGTTGTTTTTGCTTGATAACATAAAGTAAAATTGATTAGTTAATTAAGTTAAGAATAGGTTTATAATATTTGTATTCAATTCATAGTTATTATAATAAGGTTAATGCAAAGAATCATTGAATTTAAAAATTAATAATATAAGAAACATTATGTAGAAAAAATTCATTTGAAAGATATGTTTCGTATTTAGCTATGACTAAAGTGCATTTATTTATAAAAAACATTGGCCGTAAATTGTCCAACCGAACACAGTGCTCTGGGCTGTTGGAAGACCAGTTCTAGATATGATTCCCTGGCATATAACTTTTGAATACAAATCCACACCAATTACAATATCGATTGAACTAGCTTCATAAAATTTAGAATCAGCAAGGAACATATCTCGAAAATTTTTTCGAAAAGTTTCAGGAAGAGACTGTGTGGGAGTATGCAGTGCAATTCGATTGTCCACTCTAAATGTTCCCTCTATTTTTGACGAAGAATCGTATCTAGATTTGAGAACAATCGGACAAATTGTCTCTTTATTTAATGTATACGACGTCAAGTCTAGTTTGTCAATTAAGCCTTTTGCTACCCGACTAACTGGCGAACCCGTGTCTAACAAACATCGTGCATGAGATGTTGTAGTTCCAATTTTCACTAAAACTGTGGGTAGTAGTATAACTGTATTCTGCCGTATTATTTTAGTTAAGGACGTTGACGAAGTAGCTTGTCTAGGAGATAGATCCCTTTTGGCTTGTGTTGCTGCAGACTGACTTTTCTTCGAGGACGATGATGGTTTTGGGCTAGGTGATCTAGAGCGTGAGGGAGAGGACGATGGCAAAATATCTTTAACAAGTCTAGAATTGACATGCAAAAGGGTATGATGAAATTTATGGCAATGCTTGCATCCATCTTTAGAAAAACAAGTTCCATGAGAGTGATCGTGGGCGAGACAGTTTGTACAGTATTTTTTGTCCCGAACGATGCGAATACGATCCGCTATATTCATTTCCAGAAATTTTCGACATAAGCGAAGTGGATGTGGACGATTGCATAAACGACAAGGATATATGTTGTAACTCGCTGGAAGACGTTTTGTGGATGATTTTTTATGGGTCTTCGAAGAAATTTTAGGCATAATAGGCTAGAAAGGAAAAATTATTAAATAAATAATTATTCTGGATACAATTTTAAGATTCTGTGGGGAGAGTTATAAGTTTGACAATAGGCCTCGTTATCAAACCTCGTTGAGTCAAAATGTCGGCTACTCGTACGTGATTATCTGAACCAATATGAGTTTTCACAATTCGACCAAGTCGCCAAGAATTTGGCGGAAGATTTTCATCTTTTACCACGACCATGATACCTTCCTTCAAATCTAATTCAGGTCGCTGCCATTTGTTTCTTTTGTTCATTTCCTTTAAGTATTCATTTTTCCACCGAAAACAGAACGTCTGGTGAATTAGTTTTAATCGTTGCCACCGATTTGTTATCGAGATTGCGGAATCATTTACCTGAGGATCTACGGGCGCTAAGATTGGAGTTCCAATTAAGAAATGTCCTGGAGTCAAAGCGCAAAGATCGGTTGGATCAGTTGAAAGTGGTGAAATCGGTCGCGAATTCAGACACGACTCAATTTTGGACAAAACCGTAGAGAATTCCTCAAAGGTATATTTAAGATTTCCGGCAATTTTTCGAAAGTGTATTTTAAAACTTTTCACTCCAGCCTCCCACAATCCTCCCATGTGTGGAGCTCCAGCTGGAATGAAATGCCACGAAATGTTTTGATGAGAATAATTTGCAAGTAAACGCTGTTGGGAAGTCTGAATGAATTCTCTTGCTATGATTTTAGAAGCTCCGACGAAATTTTTTCCGTTATCCGAATGAAGGTGAAGCGGACATCCACGGCGTGAAACAAAACGACTAAAAGCTGCCAGAAACGCTTGAGCGGATAAATCGGACGTAGCTTCTAAATGAATCGCTTTTGTAGAAAAACATACAAATATACATACATATCCTTTTGAAATTCGGCATGCTCGTCCGGAATAGCTTTTAATATCAAATGGACCTGCGAAATCCATTCCACAATGCGTAAAAGGTCGGGAGATTTCAGATCTTTCCACAGGGAGAGCCGCCATTAATTGCTTTTGACATCGTTTTTTATATATTACGCACGTCTTGCACTTGTTGATAGTTGCTTTTATTAAATTTTTGACTTTTGGGATCCAATATTGCGTTCTAACTAGTCGCAAAACTAATTGATTTCCTCCATGAAGACTAATCTCGTGAATAAATAGTATCAAAAGTCTTGAAAACTGGGAATTGTACGGTATAATCACTGGATGTTTTTCATTGTATGCTAATCCTGGAGAAAATTCTAATCGTCCGCAGGAACGTATGATCCCATTTTGAATCTAGAAACGGATTTAAGCTCATAATATTACTTGATTTGGGTATATTTTGGCGAGTAGAAAGAGCATTGTACTCATTTGGATACCAAGCCTTTTGACAAACAGAAACGAGTCGATCTCGAACAAAATTAATTTCAGAACTAGAGAGTGTAAACGAATTATGAGAAAATCTAGAACGATGTTGTCGATGAGTTCTAAAGAAAAACCGAAAGACATACGCTATGACTCTTAGTGCCTTGTGGTAAGATGAAAATCGTTCCAACAAATCGACGAAATTCGAAAAATAGGAAAAGTGAACTTTGATGGGCTTAATCTCTAGTTCAGTTATTGGGATATTGGTCAAATCGAAACATGGCCATTGACTTTGATCCAACTGTAGCCAATCTGGCCCCAACCACCATAAATTATTATCAACGATATCCTGTGGATAAAGACCGCGACTAGCTAGATCAGCGGGATTAGTTTCAGAACTAACGTGATTCCATTGTGAATAATTGACAATTTGACTTATTTTGGAAACTCTGTTTGCCACGAAAGTTAACCAGTTGCATGGGGGTTTGGCCAGCCAGGAAAGTACTATGGTTGAATCCGTCCAACAATAAATGGAATATTTGCCGATGTCTAAACTTGGTATCAATGTTTCCACCATTTCTGCCAAAAGAAGTGCTCCGCATAGTTCTAGTCTCGGAATAGACAGTGTCTTAATCGGAGCCACTTTAGTTTTTGATGAAATAAGATGTGTATGAATGGATGTAGAATTTTCTATTCGAATATATAATGCCGCTGCGTATGCTTTTTCAGATGCATCGCAGAATCCATGAAAATTGGATTTTGGCTTTTGGACTATATTCAATCCATCGAGGAATACGAATGGAATTGATAGTGTTGTAGTTTGACTGAAATGTCTTCAATGATGAAGCGAATCTGGAGTAAGAATATCATCCCAACCAGTCCCATCTATCCATATCTTCTGCATTAGAATTTTCGCTAAGACAATACACGGAGATAACCAACCAGCAGGATCGATAATTTGGCTATTTGAGATAGGACATCTCTCTTCGTATACTGGGATGTTTCCGGGAATGGATTAGCGGAAAAATAGAACTCATCCGTACACGCGTTCCATCGTATACCCAATGTTTTTAGCGGAACTATTATCTTCAAACTTCAGGAAGTCTTCGTGCAAAAGATGGTCTGGTGGGATATCAGACAGAATATCCTTTGAATTTGAGGTCCATTTCCTCAACGAAAATCCTGCCGAATTTAAAGCCTGAATAAGCTCATTTCTTGCCCTAATTGAACCATGTTTTGTATGTGATCCTGCTAAAACATCATCAACATACATAGAATTGCGAAGAATAGAGCTAGCAATAGGATAAGAGGATTGAACGTCATCGGCTAGCTGGAGAAGGGTTCGAATTGCTAGATAAGGCGCACAATTGACCCCGAACGTAACGGTCTTTAATTCGTAATCACAAATCGGACTATTTGGATTACTTCGAAATAGAATTCGTTGGAAACAAGTTTGAGACGGATTTATAAGAATTTGCCTATACATCTTCATAATATCGGCATTAAACACGAATTTAAAAAAAACGCCACTTGAGTATTAAAAGATTTAGGTCGTTTTGAAGGATTGGACCTGTATGGAGTAGAGAATTCAAAGATTGTCCATTAGATGAAGGGGCTGAAGCATTGAAAACCACGCGAACTTTAGTGGTACTGCTATCAGGTTTTATTACAGCATGATGTGGTAAATAATAATATTTGGAATTTTCAAGAATATTGGGAATCTTAACCTTAACCATATGACTCAAGTCTTCATATTCTTTAACCACACCGTCGTATTCAGCCTTAAATTCTGGAATCTTGAGTAGTCTTGTTTCATTGCGAATAAACTGTGCCATAGCACTTGACCTTGAATGACCTAAATTAATAGAGTCAGGAAATCCTTCCTTAAATGGAAGCGATACAATATATCTGCCATCGGAACGCCTTTTAATGGAACGAATATAAAAGTCTTCGCAAGCTTTATCGGAGGAAGACATAAAGTTCTTCCTTGGAAGATTCTCCACCTCCCAAAAGCGAGAAATTTCTTTATCTAAAGAAATTTCACAAAAATGAGAAACTATTTTTTGATTTGAATTAATGGAATTAGTAATTGGACCAGTAAGAATCATCCAAAGACAGTTTCTTGGGCAATAAGAGAATCACAAACTTTGTGTCTTATGCCAGAACGAATTATGGAGGGAAAAATATCTCCACCGATAAGCAAGTCAATTTTAGAACTGCGATAGAATTTAGGATCAGCTAACTGTAGATCAGGAAGATTTGAAATTTAGAATTTGGAATTGAATATGAAGGCAGATTACTTGAAAGATGAGGTACTACTAATGCGGTTACTGGATGTTAATACTTTCATCCACCTGGGAACCCAAAATAATAGAACATTTGCGTTGAACCTTCGCCGAAACAGCATTATTTAATCCGGAGACCTGTGCATTGGTGCGTTGAAAGGGAATTTTCAAGATATTGAACATGCGTTCGGAAATAAAAGTACCTTCCGAACCCGAGTCTATGAGCGCTCGTGTCTTGTATTTAACGCCAAAATGGCAAATATCTACCCAAGCAGTAACAAGTAAAACTCCTTTGGAATTAGTAGCAAAACAAGATGAACTCGACTGCGAAATTAGTGGACTGTATTTTACCGGAAGTAGGATGTGAGTATGGAGCAGAATTCGGAATTTAAGATTTAGAAATATTAGAGCTAGTATTGCAAGATTTAGATGTTGGCGTAGCATTATCAACTTTCTCGGTGAAGAAGAGTATTGTGGCTTCTTTTTACATTTTAAAACAACTATGTTGGCTGTGCAATTCGTACGGCCGAATGTGTTTTGAAAAACAATTGAGACATAAAGCCTTCCCTTCTCGATTTCATTCAATCTTTGTTGATAATTAAGTTTTAAAAATTTGGGAAATTTCCGAATAGCATGAATTTCATTAGGACAAAGTTGACATTTTGGACCGGAAATATTTGTCTGAAAACTATGAAACCTTTTATTAGAACTTGAAGGAGCTTTAGATTTTGTGTCCTTTGTAGGATTGTTAGAACTCCGAATCTCGGAAACAGACTCTAAAGTTCTATAACGGTTAGTGAGGAACTCGTCCAACTCCGACCACTTTGGAATACAAGTTTTATCTGTGAGTTGCTGTTCCCATAACGTTAAAGTTTTCTCTGGTAATATATTTGTGCAAATAAACACAAATATTGGATCCCAGTTTGACACATCAACCTTATAAAGCTTCAAAACAGAAATACAAGAATTTATATCCCGTTGAATTTGTTTCAAAGACTTTCCTGATTCATAAGCAATGGACTGAAGGTTAAAAAGAATCTTTAACTGGCCATTTATCAAAACTCTTCGGTTTTCGAATCGTAGACACAAATCTTTCCAAGCTAAGTTGAATCCATCATTGGTAAGTGGGCTCTTTTGAACTATTTCCCTAGCCTCACCTTTAGTTTTCTGAATCAAGTAAAAAAGTTTCTCAATGTTACTAGCCTTTGAATTGGAAATCACTGCGGTAAATAGATCTCGAAATGTAGGCCATGAAGAATATTCGCCATTAAATGTTTCGATCTCTATGGGGGCAGGTGAAGGCTATGTGTAACAGAATAAGACGAAATGTTGGATCCGAAGTCTTTGGGGATGCTTGTACGAGCAGAATCTTCAGCTTGGCGTGCATCAACCTCAGAATTGAAAGATGATTTTTGCCGAAGTGCATCGCTTAGTTCAGATAATTTCGTCAAGCAATTGCAATAGGTTATATAGGTTCCCTTATATTTCAATTTAATAGACTCTAAATCTACAGGATCTTCGGATTCCTCTGATTCTTTTTCAGCTTCAAGTATGTATTTGTCGTAAGCTGCTCTAATTCGATTCCAATTTGACTTCAATTCATAACGATGAACTTCAAGCGCATGAAGTGAAGTTAAAGGAAAGCAGTTGCCATTAAGATCAGCTTCGAATTCTACTACACTATCCGCTAATCGAATAAATTGATCAAGAGACATTTCGCGATATATGTATATATACCTTTCCTGATTGAACAATTAATATGAAGCAAATATCGGGATATGTATAAAGCTGGTGCTTTAAAATATCCTTGACTAAGTTGAAAACAAAATTTGATTTTTTTTTTTTTTTCAAAACAGAAAGAATATTTGTAGAACAAATAAAATTGAAAATTGAAAATTGAATAATAAATGTAAATAATTCGATGAAAAATTTCGTAATATGAGATTTGTATCAAATTCAAGGATAATTAATAATAATTTAAATAATTTTCCACATTCACTTAAAAAAAGAATGCATTTATTTTAAAGATCTTGAATATAAATCAGCTGATATTCCAGTTGATAAAATTATAAGGTCATTCACCTTTAGTTTACTGGAACTTGTATAATGTTCCAAAAATTATTGTGATATTAGGTGTGTTCACTATCAAATTGTCGAAAAATATAAATGAGCATTTATATATATAAAAATTATTTTCTGAACGGCTCCAATGGACAAAAAATTACTA
>PYHX02000495.1:16643802-16666862 GCA_004302925.2 Cochliomyia hominivorax
TTAGAGATATACTTTTGCAATGTGAAGTGGAATTATTATCAGGATTTCGAATAATTTTATTTGAAAAATTTGAAGAGAGATAGGATCAAGGGGCATTGTACTAAGATACAAAGTACAAAATCACTTCTGAACATCTAAAAAATATCTATTTAAATGACATAAATGGGTTTAGCCTACAATAATTGTTGAACTGGGAAGTTATGGGACAGATAGGATTAAGTAGAGTTATACTCCCAAATAAATAAAAATTATAACCATTTGAAACAATTTTAGATCAGATAAGATGAGGGAAGGTATCTCTTCAAAATGGTACTAATTATCGAATCTTATTCAAAATTCCATCTGAAACTATTTTCACATTAAAGTCTTAAAAAATGGCAAAACCTTGTAGGAAATTGAAAAGATAATTATCTAAGTGGTATCTTATTATGGGTATGTATAGATCTGCTCTGGGTGAGAGTATATAGTCGTCTCTCCCAACATTTTATGATATCATTTTCTAATGTTTTATGATAATCTTATTCCCTAACAGATCAGTATATCTAGATGAAATTATTATATAGATGAGATTCCTTTATAAACAAGTATGAATTAAATTGTCGGTTAATCCATTTGATTTGATGATTTTCACAAGTTAGACTTTCTGATCCGGATGAAATTTAGAACGTTGTAGTATAAGCGAAATATTATATATTTCGGAAATGAGTTTGTATGGGGGCTACGGTTATAAATGAACCGATATTTCAGAAATGCATGTGACAAATTCATTTAAAACATCTTCATATCTTTAGCTTAAAATTCCATTTCGGAAAAAACATTTATTTAGAACCTTGACTAAATATTGGACCAAGCAGACCGATTTCAATAGGCTTAACTTTTTGAGTCAATAATAATATGTACCAAATTTTATCAACACAATTCAGAAATTGTGATTTTTTTAATGTTCACAAACGTTTACGTAAACAGCCATCTCGACAGACGGACATCGATAAATCGAGATATTTCCGTACATTACTTTGTATAATACAAAAATCAGCACAAACACACTACTCTCGAACCATCTATGGTGCTGTAAAGTATACAAGTATACTGAAAATTTTTATATATTTTTTATACCTTTCACCATTAAAAGTGGTGAAGAGGGTATATTTACTTTGTCATTCCATGTAACGCTAAGAAGGAATTATCTCAGACCCCTAAATGTATATATATTCCTGCGTCAAATCAGAATTTTACACGATTTACCTAAGTCCGTCTGTCTGTCTGTCTGTCTGTCTGTCTGTCTATTTTTGGTACCTTCATATCCCCTGTAATTGACAGAGCTTAATGAAATATGTCCTGAATATTTGCTATAATCCGTAGAAGTTTTGTATTTAAAACCAGCAAAATCGTGTCGATATATTTAAAGATATCTAGACCGATATCTGAGACAATCTCTATAGAACTTTTCTAAAATTGTCAATTTTAAATTGACAAATAAAAATTAAATTTTGTCATAATCTTTAACTTCCAAGATTCATCAAAGTCGGGACAATTAAAAAATTATACCCAAAAATGTAACAAATTTTATGATTTATATTTAACAATAACATTTATATAATGTATATACTTGCACGTATATGTGTGCGTGTATATGTTCGAAACAAAACGTATTTAATTCACACTTATTTGTGGTGGAGGACATTGAAGATTTGGCATAGCAAAATATAAGTGAAGAGACCAAATCTAAAAAAGTCAATTCATAAATTTACACAGTTTCCGCCCAAAAACAATTTAGATCAGATAAGATGAGATCACACTTTGGCAAAGATTTACATTTAATCAAAATTGAGCACTTTTAAATTTCTTACTTATTTTTTTTATTTGAATTAACTTTTCGAACTGTTATCGTTTAATGGTATTTTGTAGAATTTTAGTCAGAATAAAAGTTTATATGCTAAATGAACATTTTAACGAGTGGCTGGTCGCCAGTTTAAGTTTTGGCTGAGTTTTTCATTTACTATTTTTAATACAATATTCACTCTCACACACTAAAACACACACCCATACAAACAGATAATACAAGACTAACTGCACAAAAAATGGAAAACAACAGAAAAACCCTTGTTAAAAGTTCAAACTATTTCACTTACACATACAAATGCATGTAGGTTTATATAGTCCAGCCATTTTACCAGGTTCTCTATAACAACATCAGCAACAGCAAGTAACAGAAATTCTAACAACAAGAACAACTATAATAAAAACTACAGGAACATTAACAACAACAACAACCACAAGAGAGGAAGAATATCCTGTTAAAGTAGTCGAAAAATATACTTTAATGGGGATCCTGTTGTTGTTGTTTTTTTCTTCGTTTTTTGCTATTTTAAGTAAATTAAATGTTTTACAAAAATAACATTAACTCTACAAAGTTATCAGAGAAATTTAAACATGTGTTCTTTTGCGTTTTAAGGCACAAGGAGTTAATCGTGAGACCCCAGTTCATTTTGGCAATATGTATTTTTATACCCTACACCATCGTTGTTGGTTGGGGTATTGTTGCGTTTGTTCTGATGTTTGTAGCATACGGAAAAAATGACGTTACGCCCATATATGATTGTGATCATAGTCGATTTCACGATATCTGTTCGTCCGGCTGGCTGTTCATATAAACGTTGTGTTCACTCTACAGTTCACAATGAGATATCTTGATGAAATTTGGTACATATTATTATTTTGGCTCAATGACAAAGCCTATTGTAGTGGACCATGTTCTGTCCAATATTTAAGGTATCTCCCTTACAAATGACCCCCCGGAACTCGGTTTTAAGCTCATAAAACTCATATAAAAATGAGTCTTACAATATTATCTAGCGGTAAACCAACTTATACAGGAGTCGGTCCATTGTTTCTCATATGTCCCATACAGGCCCTCTTCCAAATATCACTTTGAAAGGCATAAATCTCACATATACGCGGGCATTGTAATAATAACTAGTCAAGTTATGATAAATACTAGCAGAAAACGATGTGAAAAAATTATACGAGACTCGGTCCATAATTTCTTGTAGCTCTCATTTAACCTCTCACAAAAATGTATTTTAAAACGCATAAATTTTACATAAATTTTAGTTTCACAATCATATTCTGCACACTTTTGAATAAATCAGAATATAATATTATACGAGAGTCGTTCATTATATTTTTGAACTACCATTAATTACCAACATTTTGGTGTAGCATATTACATAAACGGGCTTGACTGACTATAACATTCTTACTGGTTTTCCTTTTTCATTTTGGGGAAATAAAATTCATATTATTGAATAGAATTTATGAAGTGATAATTATATTCAGTAATCAGAAATCTTCAATAACAACAACAACAACTTTACAAATATGAGAACAAAAACAAATGTTGGTGATTATCACTTGAAATAAACAGAATACTTAAATTACTAATAAATTTTTATTTATTTAAAGGAATTTCGCTTATAAAAACATTTATGACCCCTTTAACCTTTTAAAGGTTTAATACAACTCACTAATTTTTAGAGAATTTATGTAAAATTCGTTAAAAACTCTTAATGAAATTTAGATTTTTTTAAAGGCAAAACTATTTAAATAGACGAAAACATATTCACACATTAATTTACATTTTCCACACATACACAACAATACAATTACAAAAGCTAACGACACATACAAATATTTGTAATATTTTTATTGTGTTAAACTTTTTTAAAATATTGTCTACTGGAATTTTTAAATGGCTTTTAAATGGAAGAAATGTAGATAAATATTTAGTTAGTAATTTCAGTATTAAAGGTTTCAAGTGAAATCCAGCTCGAAGGACCAGATTGTCAATTCGTTTCACATGATGCCCTAAATCACCAATAATAACTCATTCATACAGAGACCAAATTAAAAGTGAAATTTTAACACTTAAGCATGCTATATTTGGCTATACCAAATTTCAATACCCTCCACCGCCTATTTCGTTAAAAAGGCGAATAATACAACCCTGAGTCTTATACGAAAATTTTGATTTATAATCTTTTTTATTAAAATTAAATTTTAAAAAATTTTCTGTAACAGTTCCAATAATTCGCGATATTACAAATAACGTTAGCAAGGGGGATACCGACTCCTTTGTCCTGTTCCGACCGATTTTGCTGGTTTTAAATAGGAAATTTCTCAAGCCAAATTGCATTGAGTTTTGTCGATAATGCAGATAAGAGCGTATCAACACAGACGGTCTTTTGTCTTATAAAATTAAATGTTTTACGGGAACGAGACTTAAATGACAGCTACAGCATGGCCCGATATTCGCTAAATAAGTAAAACATATTCAAGTCAATTAGAAAAATAATCATGAAGATTTTAAATGAAATTGGTTAATATTCATATAAAAGTTTCATGAGCTCAAAACCGTTCTCCGGAAAGTGCCGTTATATGGGAACTACCATATTGTGGCGTTATATGTACCGACATTGGTCAAGTTAGAAACATATATTCAACACAGTTAAAAAAATAATTGTGCCGAATTTCAGTAGAATTCGTCTATATTTATAAGCTCAAACGTTTTCTGGTAGTTGCATTAAGTAGGAACCGATGTTGGTCAACTTAATAATATATATTCAAGACAGTTAGAAAATCAGTTGTGTCTTTATTTACTTGATTTATAACTGTTTTTCGGGAAGAATCCTTACATGGGAGCTAGATCAAATAATGATACCCAGTATAATACAGTTTCTTATATTTATTATTGTAGCAAAATTCTAAAAAATTTCTTCTACCCATATACAGTATATTACAGTTAAATGTTTGTTTAAATCCGATTTCCCTTTGTTTAGAAAATCTGAAACAAATATTGGTCCATAACTTATTTGCTAATTAATCTATATGATCGTTTAGTCCATTAGTTTTAAATAGGAAGTTGCTTTCATTTCATTGAAATCGGTAAATTATTCTGGACTGACAGACATAGTTTGATGCAAGAATATATGTAACTTATATTCTAGCATCAATAAAAAATTGTAAATGTCTCAAATATAAAACTACTTCTCATAACGTCCGATCCAAATGATGAAAATTATATTTTAGATAAAAAAATTCCAAAATTAAACTAATTTTCCGATTCGAAGGACCAATTGCTTAAGTTGTAATAAACATTCAAATATTATTTTTATATATGAAATATAAAGATATCTAAAAATCAATTAAATAAATTGCAAAGAGGCTTTAAAATAATTAAAATTTAATTTAATTAAAAATAAAACGCAAAATTATTTTTTTGTCAAAACTAAATTTTCAGAGGACAAATTATTAATTTGTAATTTTAAGTCAACAAATTCATAACGAAAACCAAAAACAAAATATAAATTAATTACAAAAAGTGACAATTGCTTAATGTTTTTAATATTTAAAAACAAATTAGCTTTTACCCGGTGTGCTTTGCAGCACAAAAATTGTATTTAGTCTTGGATCTCGAAAGAACGTCACAAATCAAGACCTGCATTAAAAAAATTGATTGAGAACAAATTTGAAAATTTTCGCTTTTATAGATTTTTAGATATTTTATAATTAATACATACATACATACATACATACATACATACATACATACATACATACATACATACATAAAAGTCCAAAATCTCTTACAGTAATTGAAATTTTCAATATTTAATAAAAATAAATATTTTAATTATTTATTTCATTTAAGCGATTGAAAATCTTTATGAGATTTGATATTTCATTATGAAAAATATTATATAACGTTTTTTTTCTATTTAAATAATTATCAACGTCAATAGACAAATATAATTAAATACAGATAAATATAAAATGGAATAACGCCATAGACACACATACACACACAGTCACACCTTAAAACTACTTATTGATGGAGAAAATTGCAAATAAATTTTAGCAATAAAACTAAAAAAACAAGTAAGAGTTTTATATTCGGCTGTGGCGAATCTTCAATCCGAAATGTGTATGAAGTAAGTACGTAATGTTTTGTCCGTGCACCCACTGAAGTATACAATAATTTTTTTTTAATAATTAAACGCACGTAATGAGTCATAAAATAAGTTATATTTTTGACCATAACTTTTTTCTACTGAACCGATTTTCATAATTTGGGAAAATTTCATTCTAATTTGTCGATGACCATTTTACGAAAGTTATTTGCTTGAACTTAGAGGTATCCTCAGATATCGGTCTATATCTTTTAATACTCTGAACCAATTTTGTTGGTTTCAAATATGAAATTTTTCAGGACTAAAACAAATTCCAGGGTCATTGAGCTCTGTCAATTATTGTATATGTGGAACAGAGCTCGAAAAGATTGAATAAATAAAAACAAGTAAGAATGTTTAAGTCGGTGGAGGTAATACCCTACACCACAAGAGTAGTCGTGTATTACTCTTCGCATAGTTTATTTTCTGATTTATTCTTCTCTGCGAGCTACAAGGAAGTATTTACCAACCCTCGTATAATTTTTCACATCGATTTTTGCTTATATGTATCATAATTTTATTTCATTTCTTATTACAACGTATATTTGAGATTTGATGTACCAAATTTCATATATTTAGATTTTTTATTACCTTAAAACCTTATTCCGGCAGGAACATTTGAATGGGAGGTAGCCAATGGCCAATTTCAATAGACTTCGTTCTAAGGCCAAAAAAATAATATATGCCAAATTTCATCGATATTTCTTAAAAATTCCAGCCTGTAGACCGTTCACGACGTTTTCATGGACAGCTAACCGGACGGACAGAGAGACGAACGGAGGTACGGACATTATTAATATGGCTCAGATTTTGAGTTGAACGGTTTACTAAAAGATTGGTGCCTTCAGAAATTAAACACGAGGCAAAATCAACGTTGAAAATAGTTGTTTTAAGATTGAACATTTTTTTCATTTAGTTTAAATTGTCCTTTTTCATCCTTGTTCTCAAGAAACTGTATTAAATGTGAAACGATGTTAAATTAACATTTTTTTAACATGAAGCAAATTCATAAATTTAAAAAAAAAAACTTAAATTATTATAATTTTAATTAATTTTACATTGATTTTTTCTGTTACATGTTACAAACATCAGTACAAACGCATAATACCCCAATCAGCTACGGTGGTGTAGGGTATACAAATAAATAAATAAATTTATTCATGATTAATAATGATCACATTAAAATTTGTTGTTTATTTGAATTTTTATTTGTTTTAGTTGTTTTTGTATATTTTAGCATAAATAATTTTCATACTTTAGTTTCTCTTTATTATTTTTGGGGGAACAACAAAAACAAAAATGAAATGAAAATTAGAAAATAATTTCAAAATGTTAATTTTGTTTATATTTGTCAAACAAAAATATTTAAATAAAATTATTTTTATAATTATAAAAATAAATTTTTTAAAACCCAGTAAACATAAATTATTACGTCCAATCAACAAGTCCGAATGTTATGAAATTTTTCTGTATTATTTAAAAAAAAAATATTTAAAGTCATTTTAAATTTTATATTTTTATATCGAACGATTTTAATATTTATAATATCTTTTCACCACAAAAGTAAAAACTTTTAATTTAAACTAAATGAAAAGAACAAAATATTAAATCAAATTTCAACTATGTTCAACGTTGATTTTGCTTCAAGTTTTATTTAAAATCAAAATTTCGTAAAAGACTTTTAAAAATTGTAGAGCTGGAACAAAACCTTCAGACTGTTAACGGGACTGAATATGGTTAAAGCAAGGGACCTTTTCGTTTATGTAAAAAGCAGAGAAGGCACCTAGTGTCTCAGAGGTCTAATGATAGACCTCCCAAAGTTGTCCATATTGGATAAATCCTCAAAAAATTCAAGTCATAAGTAAAAAGAAAAAAAGAAACGTCTATAAAGACAATCATTCTGGAGCCACTGCACTGTGAGACAGCTTCTACTATTTTTGGATCAAAATTATTGATTTAACATAATAATAGCAGACAACACGGAGTCTTGAATATATGTGATATAGAATGGCATTCAATTATAAAAATTATACCGTCTTATAGCTTCTGACGTTGCCTTTAAAAAAACATTCTTAAACCTTATACAACGTCATAGGTGGTTGGGATATTATGTGTTTGTGCTGATCTTTGTAATATACCTATTTCGTTCGACTCAGAAACAATGTCCACCTGTCTGTCTATCTGTCTGTTCGGCACTCCATGTAAGCGTTGCGAACATTTTACAGGTCGCAATTTTTGACATATCTTAACGAAATTTGGTAAATGTAATTTTGGTCCTGGGACAAAATCTATTGAATTTGTTAATGTTCGGTTCAATATTTCAAGTATTTTCAATATAAATGTCCTACCAGAATGGGATTTTAAGGTCATTAAAGTTCTGAACATAAATAGATTTCAGTAAAAATTTCAATAGAAATAAGTTGAATGAAAATTTAAAACAATTTACCAAATTAAATGGTAAACAATCCATTATTTATCATAGGTCTTATACAGTCCCCTTTTCTACAATTTATTACATCTAATTAATATTTTTCTAAAAGTTTTCCTTTCATATACTGCTTTTAATTAAATTTTTGTATCCAAAAGTCCAGACCCACTCCAATTCCACCATTGTAAAAAAGTAGAAATTTTATAGTCCGTTAAGACCGACTATATAATACCCTATATTGTTGGCTGTAAATGTTCGCTACGAAAAAGTTATAGCGAGCCTCGTATAATTTCCTTTATGATTTATGATTAAGTGTGAATTATATTAATACGATATTAAGAATTGTGTGAAATGTATGCGTTTGGGAAGGATTTTTTTCTGGGGGGTTAAATCGAAGCTAGAAGAAATGGTGGACCCACCCATGTATAATTTTGAACATCAATCTTGGATTGTATTTATCTTAATTTGACTAGTTTTACAACATATATGTGAGATTTATGCCCTTCATAGTGATATTTAGAAGAGAGCTTGCATGGGACCTATTAGAAGTAATGGACCGAACCAAATCGCATAATTTGTCACATCGATTTAGAATATCATAGACAGTTTAGTGTACATTTTTTTTTTAAATCGCTTCATATTTAAGACTTTTATAACCATTTTGGTAGGACATTTGCATGGGAGCATTCTGAAATATTGGACAGAATATCACCAATTTCAACAGGTCTTGTACCTTTAGCCATAAAAATAACATCAATATATCTCAATATGTGGGAGTTGTAGAGTGTGGGCAGCGTTTACTTGGATAGCTAGCAGGACAGACATACGGACGGATGGTTATACGTAAATCGACTCAAAATGTGATTTTGAGTCCAACGGTATACTTAAAGCTGGTTCTTTTTCACATTTAGAATATCTCTTGTAGTTTCAGAAATATTCTAGTCGAAATAAATGTTTAAACCATTTTTATAATATTTCTGTAGTGAAAATTTAATTTTTTTATTTGACATATTTTCTGGGCAATCAAATAGTACATATTTTTTCATAAAATTGGCAACCCTAAACATAAATATATTTAAATTTGTACAAGTATGAAATTGTCAACTAATTAAATGGATATGGAAATGGTAAAATGTCAAAACAAAATTTCAAAATTTAAATTATAATGATGTGAATTTAAAAATAAATTACAGTGAAACAAAAAAATTATTGTTAAGCCTTTTGCCAGTTAAAATGTTTCTTTCTTGGTTGGTTAATGTATTGCATATATATTGATTTTAGGTACTTCGAACCGGATTCTTTTAATATAATACAATTTTAATGATAAGAAGCGATTTGTTATACATGATCAATAATTTGAAATTTTAGATTATTTAAAAATGTAAATTTTTTATTGACAGATAATAAAACCAAAAATGTTGAAACGTATTAGTTTCCGCTGAACAACGCAATGGTTACATCTATTGTTTTCAAGATGGAAAATTGGTAACTCAATTTCTTTCAGTCCTCTTACCATATGGATATTAGCATATATAATTTTTAAACTCTACCAGTAGATATGCAGTCCAAGACTTTTACTCTTCCGCTACCACATTTTATGGTTGGTGTGAGATTTGCTCTCTATTTTCTTTACTACTTAATAACTTGCATCGTGTAGCATTTCTGTGTGGGTGCTACACTTGGATCATCTTTACCTTTCCATCTATTTTGGCATGTTCTCTCTGGACGTTTGCTGCGCTTTGTGCTTTCAGGACTATAATTTATGGTCTTCTGAACCTTAAAATTACTACGATGCTTCAGTTGTTGAGATTCAGTTGTTTTGCTTAATTTAACTTAATTTTAAATAGGCTCGTGACTTTACTTTTAAAAATATTATAAAAAAGTTCTATTTATCTAAAGATACTCCATGGTAGGAAACAAAAAAAAGGATTGAGATAGAAAAATTCTTAACACACATTTACATTTAAAATTTTATGACTCGGCATTTTGTCACGATGGTAAACGAGCCCTTAAGTGGTAAGAGAAGAATAATGTGGTATTTGTACCAAGAGAGGCAAATCTTCCAAACACAGGACGTTAAGTTCTCTCGTTTTTATTAATATATACGTATATTTTTCGATATCTTTATCCTTCATGTATAAAATTTTGATGTATTCACATTGAACCTGTTTTCACTCTATGGACTATTTGAATAAATATTCAAAATAAATATGAACCAGTAGAGTGCTACATGAAACTGTCCTGAATCTGTAATACCCTTCACCACAATCTCGTGTGTAGTAAACACGTTATATTTCATACATACACACTCACTCTAGTGAACCGATTGTGATCATTTTTAGAATGGTAATGAGGTACATAATTTGACAAAGAATTATTTTAAATTGTCGATTTATTAATGACAATTTTAAGAACATTATTCGCTTGAACTTAGGGGTTACCTCAGATATCGGCGTATATCTTTTAATATACTGAACCGATTTTGCTGGTTTTAAAATTTCTCATTACAATAAAAAGTACTCAGGGCAAATTATATTGTGCTGTGTCAATTATTGCGGATGTGAGAGTGCCAACAACAGACAGATGGGGTCTGAGATGATTCCTTCGTATTGTTACGCACGGAATAACAAAGTCAATATATTCACCACTTGAGGCACCAAAAATATTTGAAGTTCAGAAATACTTAAAATATATTTTAGTACCTTCAACGATACAAACGAAGTACAGTGATGATGATGAACTGCTAATATTAAATATTATTTTTGTTTTGTCCCTCACTGTATATTTAAATCAAGAATCTAACATAGTTTTATAAGTATAAAATATTTTTCTACATCCTTTTAATATACATACATGCATGTTTCTCTTATGATCCACTTATACCCACACCAAAACACATACATTCATATACAAAACCAATATTAAGTACTTTATGTATACTCAAACATACACACACACACAAATTTTTTGACAAAGTCCCCAATCAATTTGTTAGTTGTGTGTTATTTAAAACTATTTTGAATAAATAATAAATGAAAATAACACAAAAAATAAACAACAATTTGTAGTTAAAAGAAGAAGAATAATAACAAATATAAAGAAGAAGAGGAAAAACTTCTTCAATACTACAAATCCATAAATACAACAATGAAAACTAAATATCTGTAGAGATATTAGAATATGACAAAATGACACATTTGCACACACATACAGATATAATGAGAAACATATGTATTTTAGAATTTTCTTAGCGCCTCTTTCTCTTGATGTTGTTAGGGAAAATATACAAATATATACATATAGATGTATATGTATAAATTTATTAACATATGTGTACACATAAGAGATATTTGCATATTAAAAACAAATAATAATAAAACCAGAGTATGGAGAAACTCGGAGCATAATTTTTATTTTCGAACGATCCTAATTTTTACTCTTCATTTGCGAAGATTAAAGAAGTAAAGCATTTTTTTAATTTTACCTTTATTTTCGCACTATTCCTTCTTCATTTCAGTTAGGAGGAAAAAAGTTTACAAAAAAAAATTATACCTCAAAAAAACTAATTGTTTTTTTATACTAAAATAAACACATTTTAGTATGTGAGTACGTTTGTACATTAAAATACAAAGGTTTTAGACACAGACGCGTCTTTAAAACAATATGTGTAAATTGTTCATTTTAAAACTCTTTTCTTAATTTCACTCTTTTTTGATTTTTATAATTTTATGGAATTAAAATCTTTTCAAAGAGCAATAAAAAAATAAAACTTTTTAAAAATAAAAATTAAACTCTTTGAAAGATCCGATTTTAGGAAGAATAATAAAAAGATTCTAAAGCCGTACCTTGATAAAACAAAAGAATGCAAATTAAAGAAAACACTCTAATGAAAAATTGTTAGTTAAATAAAGAGAGGAAATTTTTATTAATCCACTTCTAATAATTTCTTAAAACCTACAAATCGATAATTTAAGTTAAAAAATCTGTAATTAAAAAAGAGCTCGATCCTCCCCTGTAACGCAGAAACTAATACTTTAAAAAGTCTTAATAATGCGATTTAGACTAAAATCCGATAATAAAATTAAATTAAATTTGGTAGATATGGTTGATTGCACTAAAAGAAGCTCCTCCTCTAAAATTACTGCTTTTATTTGATCCCTTTTTAAAAAAATCAACAATATTTGAAATTTTACATTAAAATATTCACTTAAAATTCCTATAACTGGCAATTTTTGAGATTTTGGTTCAAATAATCCTTTTCTGGGATCACTTCTGTAGAAATCTCAATATCTATTTCGAAAGAAATGCGCATCATTCTGATAATTTTTACAAAAATTCAAAAGTCGACATAAATATAAAATTAAAAAAAATTAAAATCGAATAGAAAAGATCACTTTTTAACTGTATAAATAAATTTGACACTGAAAAAAATATTCACTTATGGAACTTTATATCCAAACAATGCAGCATGTGGAGTATTGCTGCGTTAGGTGGATTTGGATAAATATATGAATCCGTTATATAAATCTGAACTTTAAAAAAAATAATAATTTATTTTAGCATTTTTTCCAAAAGTTGGCAATATTTATTCGATGTCAGAAGGATGTTTTTGTTTTGAACTTCATAATTTTTTTAATGTTTTATATTTTTTTATGTTTTATGTTGAGCTTGGGGCAAAGGTCTGTCCACAATTCCTATCCAAAATTGGTAAAATAATAAAACATATATTTTTTTTACATTCTCAAATCGCAAAAGTGGGATCATCTTTAAATTGCTGTTAGAATTTAGAATTTAAACATGCTAAAGGGAACGTTTCTGTACGACCTGTATCTTCCAATATAGAAAATGGTTGTAAAATCGCATGTTCCGAAATTATGGTGTTCGGAAACATTTCCTATGACTTCCAAACACGTTGCTCACATTTTACGAAGAGATGAAACTTAAAATGGAAGATGCCAAAGTGTAAATCAATGTTAAAAAAGAATGGGCAGAGGAGAGGACAAATCTAATTTTCTCTGACAAATTTTTATATTATTGCAGGATCTTAGATCAACGGTTGTTCGGATGTTAAAACGTAATTTCGGAAGGTAGTGCCATGGCTTGGACAGTATTTTCTACAGTTGGCAAATCCAATTTTTTTTAACTAAAATCTATTTCACCATTTATAACGAATTGCTGAAAAAAGCTTTTATCACTTTTATGGATAAAACTACATTAAATGGATAAAACAATTTAAAAAATCAACAAACCCGATGTGGTCATGTTTGGAAGGTTACCGACTATGCCCTTTAACAGGCAGAGGCCTGTATGCCTTCAAATAAACTGACAAATGTCTCGACGCTTACTGTAGGAAATTACATTGCGATCTCTCTAATGGTTTAGAAATTATAGAATTATTGTCAAAACATCTTTATTCAAACACTGTGACAAATCTCAGACTAAAATTGTTTTTATGTTAATTCTTTAAGTTTTTACTTTAATTTCTATTTAAATTTTTTAAATCCTTCGACTACTTCCTTATTCACTTGGAGTGTAATGTCTACAAAATTATAAAATAAACAAAAAACAATTTATGTCTTTTTTGCCCTTCCACAAAAACAGCAAAAAAGGATAAACTCAAAAATAGTAAAATAACAAATTATAGAAGAAATTCAGAGAACGAAAGAAGAAAAAGATTACAACTATGACTACTTTAAATATAAATAAACTTGTTTATAAAAAAAATATCACAAATAAAGCTCCTTTTCTTCTTTTCTAACTAAACCAAATCCCAAGAGGTCACAAACATTCAACACAAAAATTGTTATAACAAAAAGTAAAAATTCTCCACAAAATCATGCAAAAAGGAATAAAATACAAACAAGAACTCGATATAAATTGACAACAATTTGTTGAAAATCAATGTCATATATTTCCCCTTTTTTACAAAAATGTATTTTATTGTTCGACTTTTAACTAAAAAAATGATTTTTTTAAATGTTGTTGACAACAAAGCAGTGGCATCAAAAGCAGCAGCAACATTATTTTACAACAATATCACAATCAGTCCATCATATTTGGCAAAATGCACAACGAACACACACACACATTCATGCCACCCTTTTTGCAATTCAAATATTTGACAAATTATTGAAAAACAACTTCAAATAGTCGTGGGCATGGCAACTTATAGTAAAATGGGAAAAAATAGAAAAAAAGAGATGAATTCAAGATATAAAACATTTTCATTATTATTTATTTTTTTCTGGTAACAAGTGTCAACACATGTGTGCTTTTAAGCTTTTTTTGAGTTAAAATACAAAAAGTTTCTTTGAAACTGTAAAAAAAAACTATATTTATTTTCTTTCGATTGTCATTTATTATTTATCTAAATTTCTGTAGATAAATTGTTAAAATAGACTTAAATGTTTGTGAAATTTCCTTTCCGAAATTTATCACTAAATTGGGAATTTTTCCATAATTTGAAAAAAAAAACTAAACTTTAAAACCTCTATAACTCGGTAAATATTGAAATTTTGGCCATTCTGAGCTTCATATGTGATCACTTTTGCAAAAATCAAAAAATCGATAAGAAATCAAAAATTAAACTTTAAAACCTCTATAACTCGGTAAATATTGATATTTTGACCATTCTGAGCTTCATATGTGATCACTTTTGCAAAAATCAAAAAATCGATAAGAAATCAAAAATTAAACTTTAAAACCTCTATAACTCGGTAAATATTGATATTTTGACCATTCTGAGCTTCATTTGTGATCACTTTTACAAAAATTAAAAAATCAAAAATTAAACTTTAAAACCTCCATAACTCGGTAAATATTGAGATTTTGGCCATTCTGAGCTTTATTTGAGATCGCTTTTGCAAAAATCAAAAAAACAATAAAAAAATCAAAAATTAAACTTTAAAACCTCTATAACTCGGTAAATATTGAGATTTTGGGCATTCTGAGCTTCATTTGTGATCACTTTTGCAAAAATTAAAAAATCGATAAGAAATCAAAAATTAAACTTTAAAACCTCTATAACTCGGTAAATATTGAGATTTTGGGCATTCTGAGCTTCATTTGTGATCACTTTTGCAAAAATTAAAAAATCGATAAGAAATCAAAAATTAAACTTTAAAACCTCTATAACTCGGTAAATATTGAGATTTTGGGCATTCTGAGCTTCATTTGTGATCACTTTTGCAAAAATTAAAAAATCGATAAGAAATCAAAAATTAAACTTTAAAACCTCTATAACTCGATAAATATTGAGATTTTGGGCATTCTGAGCTTCATTTGTGATCACTTTTGCAAAAATTAAAAAATCGATAAGAAATCAAAAATTAAACTTTAAAACCTCTATAACTCGGTAAATATTGAGATTTTGGCCATTCTGAGCTTCATTTGTGATCACTTTTATAAAAATTCAAAAATCGATAAAAAATCAAAAATTAAACTTTAAAATCTCTATAACTCGGTAAATATTGAGATTTTGGCCATTCTGAGCTTCATTTGTGATCACTTTTGCAAAAATTAAAAAAATCGATAAGAAATCAAAAATTAAACTTTAAAACCTCTATGACTCGATAAATATTCAGATTTTGGCCATTATGAGCTTCATTTGTGATCACTTTTGCAAAAATTCAAAAATCGATAAAAAATCAAAAATTAAACTTTAAAATCTCTATAACTCGGTAAATATTGAGATTTTGGCCATTATGAGCTTCATTTGTGATCACTTTTGCAAAAATTCAAAAATCGATAAAAAATCAAAAATTAAACTTTAAAATCTCTATAACTCGGTAAATATTGAGATTTTGGCCATTACGAGCTTCATTTGTGATCACTTTTAAAAAAAATTCAAAAATCGATAAAAAATCAAAAATTAAACTTTAAAACCTCTATAACTCTGTAAATATTGAGATTTTGGCCATTCTGAGCTTTATTTGTGATCACTTTTGCAAAAATTCAAAAATCGATAAAAAATCAAAAATTAAACTTTAAAACCTCTATAACTCGGTAAATATTGAGATTTTGGCCATTCTGAGCTTCATTTGTGATCAATTTTGCAAAAATTAAAAAATCAGTAAAAAATCAAAAATTAAACTTTAAAACCTCTATAACTCGGTAAATATTGAGATTTTGGCCATTCTGAGCTTCATTTGTGATCACTTTTACAAAAATTCAAAAATCGATAAAAAATCAAATATTGAACTTTAAAACCTCTATAACTCGGTAAATATTAAGAATTTGGCCATTCTGAGCTTCATTTGTGATCACTTTTACAAATATTCAAAAATCAATAAAAAATCAAATATTGAACTTCAAAACCTCTATAAGTCGGTAAATATTGAGATTTTGGCCATCCTGAGCTTCATTTGTGATCACTTTTACAAATATTCAACAATCAATAAAAAATCAAATATTGAACTTTAAAACCTCTATAACTCGGTAAATATTAAGAATTTGGCCATTCTGAGCTTCATTTGTGATCACTTTTACAAATATTCAAAAATCAATAAAAAATCAAATATTGAACTTCAAAACCTCTATAAGTCGGTAAATATTGAGATTTTGGCCATCCTGAGCTTCATTTGTGATCACTTTTAAAAAAATTCAAAAATCGATAAAAAATCAAAAATTAAACTTTAAAACCTCTATAACTCGGTAAATATTGAGATTTTGGCCATTCTGAGCTTTATTTGTGATCACTTTTGCAAAAATTCAAAAATCGATAAAAAATCAAAAATTAAACT
Source organism: Cochliomyia hominivorax (assembly GCA_004302925.2). Classification (NCBI taxonomy): domain Eukaryota; kingdom Metazoa; phylum Arthropoda; class Insecta; order Diptera; family Calliphoridae; genus Cochliomyia; species Cochliomyia hominivorax. Next base: position 16,660,980 of record PYHX02000495.1, read on the forward strand.
TTAAAACCTCTATAACTCGGTAAATATTGAGATTTTGGCCGTTCTGAGTTTCATTTGTGATCACTTTTAAAAAAATTACAAAATCGATAAAAAATCAAAAATTAAACTTTAAAACCTCTATAACTCGGTAAATATTGAGATTTTGGCCATCCTGAGCTTCATTTGTGATCACTTTTACAAAAATTCAAAAATCGATAAAAAATCAAAAATTAAACTTTAAAACCTCTATAACTCGGTAAATATTGAGATTTTGGCCATTCTGAGCTTCATTTGTGATCAATTTTGCAAAAATTAAAAAATCAGTAAAAAATCAAAAATTTAACTTTAAAACCTCTATAACTCGGTAAATATTGAGATGTTGGCCATTCTGAGCTTCATTTGTGATCACTTTTGCAAAAATTAAAAAATCAGTAAAAAATCAAAAATTAAGCTTTAAAACCTCTATAACTCGGTAAATATTGAGATTTTGGCCATTCAGAGCTTCATTTGTGATCACTTTTACAAAAATTCAAAAATCGATAAAAAATCAAAAATTAAACTTTAAAACCTCTATAACTCGGTAAATATTGAGATTTTGGCCATTCTGAGCTTCATTTGTGATCAATTTTGCAAAAATTAAAAAATCAGTAAAAAATCAAAAATTAAACTTTAAAACCTCTATAACTCGGTAAATATTGAGATTTTGGCCATTCTGAGCTTCATTTGTGATCACTTTTGCAAAAATTAAAAAATCAGTAAGAAATCAAAAATTAAACTTTAAAACCTCTATAACTTGGTGAATATTGAGATTTTGGCCATTCTGAGCTTCATTTGTAATCACTTTTACAAAAATTCGAAAATCGATAATTAATCAAAAATTAAACTTTAAAACCTCTATAAGTCGATAAATATTGAGATTTTGGCCATTCTGAACTTCATTTGTGATCAATTTTGCAAAAATTAAAAAATCAGTAAAAAATCAAAAATTAAACTTTAAAACCTCTATAACTCGGTAAATATTGAGATTTTGGCCATTCTGAACTTCATTTGTGATCACTTTTGCAAAAATTAAAAAATCAGTAAGAAATCAAAAATTAAACTTTAAAACCTCTCTAAGTCGGTAAATATTGAGATTTTGGCCATTCTGAGCTTCATTTGTAATCACTTTTACAAAAATTCGAAAATCGATAATTAATCAAAAATTAAACTTTAAAACCTCTATAAGTCGATAAATATTGAGATTTTGGCCATTCGGAGCTTCATTTGTGATCAATTTTGCAAAAATTAAAAAAATCAGTAAAAAATCAAAAATTAAACTTTAAAACCTCTATAACTCGGTAAATATTGAGATTTTGGCCATTCTGAGCTTCATTTGTGATCACTTTTACAAAATTCAAAAATCGATAAAAAATCAAAAATTAAACTTTAAAACCTCTATAACTCGGTAAATATTGAGATTTTGGCCATTCTGAGCTTCATTTGTGATCACTTTTGCAAAAATTAAAAAATCAGTAAGAAATCAAAAATTAAACTTTAAAACCTCTATAAGTCGGTAAATATTGAGATTTTGGCCATTCTGAGCTTCATTTGTGATCACTTTTGCAAAAATTAAAAAAATAAGTAAGAAATCAAAAATTAAACTTTAAAACCTCTATAACTCGGTAAATATTGAGATTTTGGCCATTCTGAACTTCATTTGTGATCACTTTTGCAAAAATTAAAAAATCAGTAAGAAATCAAAAATTAAACTTTAAAACCTCTATAAGTCGGTAAATATTGAGATTTTGGCCATTCTGAGCTTCATTTGTGATCACTTTTACAAAAATTCAAAAATCGATAAAAAATCAAAAATTAAACTTTAAAACCTCTATAAGTCGGTAAATATTGAGATTTTGGCCATTCTGAGCTTCATTTGTGATCACTTTTGCAAAAATTAAAAAATCAGTAAGAAATCAAAAATTAAACTTTAAAACCTCTATAAGTCGATAAATATTGAGATTTTGGCCATTCTGAGCTTCATTTGTGATCACTTTTACAAAATTCAAAAATCGATAAAAAATCAAAAATTAAACTTTAAAACCTCTATAAGTCGGTAAATATTGAGATTTTGGCCATTCTGAGCTTCATTTGTGATCACTTTTGCAAAAATTAAAAAATCAGTAAGAAATCAAAAATTAAACTTTAAAACCTCTCTAAGTCGGTAAATATTGAGATTTTGGCCATTCTGAGCTTCATTTGTAATCACTTTTACAAAAATTCGAAAATCGATAATTAATCAAAAATTAAACTTTAAAACCTCTATAACTCGGTAAATATTGAGATTTTGGCCATTCTGAGCTTCATTTGTGATCACTTTTGCAAAAATTAAAAAATCAGTAAGAAATCAAAAATTAAACTTTAAAACCTCTATAAGTCGGTAAATATTGAGATTTTGGCCATTCTGAGCTTCATTTGTGATCAATTTTGCAAAAATTAAAAAATCAGTAAAAAATCAAAAATTAAACTTTAAAACCTCTATAACTCGGTAAATATTGAGATTTTGGCCATTCTGAGCTTTATTTGTGATCACTTTTGCAAAAATTAAAAAAATCAGTAAGAAATCAAAAATTAAACTTTAAAACCTCTATAACTCGGTAAATATTGAGATTTTGGCCATTCTGAGCATCATTTGTATCACTTTTACAAAAATTCGAAAATCGATAATTAATCAAAAATTAAACTTTAAAACCTCTATAAGTCGGTAAATATTGAGATTTTGGCCATTCTGAGCTTCATTTGTGATCACTTTTGCAAAATTAAAAATCAGTAAAAATCAAAAATTAAACTTTAAAACCTCTATAACTCGGTAAATATTGAGATTTTGGCCATTCTGAGCATCATTTGTGATCACTTTTACAAAAATTCGAAAAATCGATAATTAATCAAAAATTAAACTTTAAAACCTCTATAAGTCGGTAAATATTGAGATTTTGGCCATTCTGAGCTTCATTTGTGATCACTTTTGCAAAAATTAAAAAATCAGTAAAAATCAAAATTAAACTTTAAAACCTCTATAACTCGGTAAATATTGAGATTTTGGCCATTCTGAGCTTTATTTGTGATCACTTTTGCAAAAATTAAAAAATCAGTAAGAAATCAAAATTAAACTTTAAAACCTCTATAACTCGGTAATATTGAGATTTTGGCCATTCTGAGCATCATTTGTAATCACTTTTACAAAAATTCGAAAATCGATAATTAATCAAAAATTAAACTTTAAAACCTCTATAACTCGGTAAATATTGAGATTTTGGCCATTCTGAGCTTCATTTGTGATCACTTTTGCAAAAATTAAAAAATCAGTAAAAATCAAAAATTAAACTTTAAAACCTCTATAACTCGGTAAATATTGAGATTTTGGCCATTCTGCGCTTCATTTGTGATCACTTTTGCAAAAATTAAAAAATCAGTAAAAAATCAAAATTAAACTTTAAAACCTCTATAACTCGGTAAATATTGAGATTTTGGCCATTCTGAGCTTCATTTGTGATCACTTTTGCAAAAATTAAAAAATCAGTAAGAAATCAAAAATTAAACTTTAAAACCTCTATAAGTCGGTAAATATTGAGATTTTGGCCATTCTGAGCTTCATTTGTAATCACTTTTACAAAAATTCGAAAATCGATAATTAATCAAAAATTAAACTTTAAAACCTCTATAACTCGGTAAATATTGAGATTTTGGCCATTCTGAGCTTCATTTGTGATCACTTTTGCAAAATTAAAAATCAGTAAAAAATCAAAAATTAAACTTTAAAACCTCTATAACTCGGTAAATATTGAGATTTTGGCCATTCTGAGCTTCATTTGTGATCACTTTTGCAAAAATTAAAAAATCAGTAAGAAATCAAAAATTAAACTTTAAAACCTCTATAAGTCGGTAAATATTGAGATTTTGGCCATTCTGAGCTTCATTTGTGATCACTTTTGCAAAAATTAAAAAATCAGTAAAAAATCAAAAATTAAACTTTAAAACCTCTATAACTCGGTAAATATTGAGATTTTGGCCATTCTTGAGCTTCATTTGTGATCACTTTTGCAAAAATTAAAAAATCAGTAAAAAATCAAAAATTAAACTTTAAAACCTCTATAACTCGGTAAATATTGAGATTTTGGCCATTCTGAGCTTCATTTGTGATCACTTTTGCAAAAATTAAAAAAACAGTAAAAAATCAAAAATTAAACTTTAAAACCTCTATAACTCGGTAAATATTGAGATTTTGCCCATTCTGAGCTTCATTTGTGATCACTTTTGCAAAAATTAAAAAATCAGTAAAAAATCAAAAATTAAACTTTAAAACCTCTATAACTCGTAAATATTGAGATTTTGGCCATTCTGAGCTTCATTTGTGATCACTTTTGCAAAAATTAAAAAATCAGTAAGAAATCAAAAATTAAACTTTAAAACCTCTATAAGTCGGTAAATATTGAGATTTTTGGCCATTCTGAGCTTCATTTGTGATCACTTTTGCAAAAATTAAAAAATCAGTAAAAAATCAAAAATTAAACTTTAAACCTCTATAACTCGGTAAATATTGAGATTTTGGCCATTCTGAGCTTCATTTGTATCACTTTTACAAAAATTCGAAAATCGATAATTAATCAAAAATTAAACTTTAAAACCTCTATAACTCGGTAATATTGGATTTTGGCCATTCTGAGCTTCATTTGTGTCACTTTTACAAAAATTCGAAAAATCGATATTAAATCAAAAATTAAACTTTAAAACCTCTATAACTCGGATAAATATTGAGATTTTGGCCATTCTGAGCTTCATTTGTGATCACTTTTGCAAAAATTAAAAAATCAGTAAAAATCAAAAATTAAACTTTAAAAACCTCTATAACTCGGTAAATATTGAGATTTTGGCCATTCTGAGCTTCATTTGTGATCACTTTTGCAAAAATTAAAAAATCAGTAAAAAAATCAAAAATTAAACTTTAAAACCTCTATAAGTCGGTAAATATTGAGATTTTGGCCATTCTGAGCTTCATTTGTTGATCCACTTTTTGCAAAAATTAAAAAATCAGTAAAAAATCAAAAATTAAACTTAAAACCTCTATAATCGGTATATATTGAGATTTTGGCCATTCTGAGCTTCATTGTGATCACTTTTGCAAAAATTAAAAATCAGTAAAAAATCAAAAATTAAACTTTAAAACCTCTATAACTCGGTAAATATTGGAGATTTTGGCCATTCTGAGCTTCATTTGTGATCACTTTTGCAAAAATTAAAAAATCAGATAAAAATCAAAAATTAAACTTTAAAACCTCTATAACTCGGTAAATATTGAGATTTTGGCCATTCTGAGCTTCATTTGTGATCACTTTTGCAAAAATTAAAAAATCAGTAAGAAATCAAAAATTAAACTTTAAAACCTCTATAACTCGGTAAATATTGAGATTTTGGCCATTCTGAGCTTCATTTGTGATCACTTTTGCAAAAATTAAAAAATCATAAAAAATCAAAAATTAAACTTTAAAACCTCTATAACTCGGTAAATATTGAGATTTTGGCCATTCTGAGCTTCATTTGTGATCACTTTTGCAAAAATTAAAAAATCAGTAAAAAATCAAAAATTAAACTTTAAAACCTCTATAACTCGGTAAATATTGAGATTTTGGCCATTCTGAGCTTCATTTGTGATCACTTTTGCAAAAATTAAAAAATCGATAAAAATCAAAAATTAAACTTTAAAACCTCTATAACTCGGTAAATATTGAGATTTTGGCCATTCTGAGCTTCATTTGTGATCACTTTTGCAAAAAATAAAATCGATAAAAAATCAAAAATTAAACTTTAAAACCTCTATAACTCGGTAAATATTGAGATTTTGGCCATTCTGAGCTTCATTGTGATCACTTT
>PYHX02000495.1:16666962-16691775 GCA_004302925.2 Cochliomyia hominivorax
TGTTTGTAACATACAAAAAATGGTCATATTCGGTCTATATATCAGGTATACAAATGAGGTTTAAATCTCTTGAAACTTACAGTTATAAATATATTTAAATAAAATATGGCACAAAAGGATCTCTTATCAGTCCAAATCAACATGACCATTTTTAAGAAGATTATTTCACAATTGACCGTAGCTCCCATTGATACTAAAATTTGTAATTTTTACAAAAATGATGTGGGTATGTTGGAAATATTTATATTTTTTCAAATATTTCAAATAGCCTTTCTCATAGAAAATGATGTATTAAAATCTATGTAGATTTTTAATATATTTAATAGTTTGATATTTTCTATACCTTTCTCATCTTCGGAAATACATGAAATTTCAGTACTTAATATAAATAAACTGAAAAAAATAGAAAGTAGAGCAGATTTCTGAAAGACAAAACAATATTTATACATTTTGAAGAAATTAAACATTTTACCCAATTTATTTATCAATAAACGAATCTGTCTAAATATTCAAGAAATGTGGATTTTATCATTTTAAATAATGGTGTTGATTCTATTTTAAATAATTAAAAAATATACTATGGTTGGATTTGTTCCACATTTATTAAAGGCCCGGTAGTTAGAAATGGTATTTAGGGATTTAGTGCTTTAGGTTATACTAAATTTTTGATAAAACTATACACATATAAAACAATTGACTCAAAACTCATTTAGTTAAAAAATTCAAATACAAATAACTCCAAAAATAAGAAAATGAAAATGATTCGAACTCTCCAATATCATCAAATGAATCCAACGAGTCGAACAAAAGTTTAAAAAACTCAATTGTGTGCCACTGTGCAATATGTAAAAAGCTTTAAGTTAAGTTGATAATTTGAGAAAAATTCTATTATGAATCGTTTAAGTAGATTAAGAATAGAAGCATTTTATGGTTAAAACCATTAGTCTCGAAACATTTAACGTTATCCAATATAGTATTTAAAAATTCTGACCATACCGTTCGATTCAGAATCATATCCGTCCGGCTAAAAGTCCATATAAACGCTGTGCATACTCTTCAGATCATTTTGGACCGAAGCTCTCATACAGACCCTCTTCCAAAAATAACTTCAAAGTGAACAAGTCTCAAAAATGTATTGCGATAATATTTCATATGTTTAAGTTTTAAGCAACCAGAAATTATCAATCCAAATTATATTAGAATGGATTCATTATTTCCTAAAGCTCTCATATAACTCCCACACCTGAAATCAGACCCTTTAGAGTCCATACGTATGCATGTATGTAACGTATGGACTCTAAAAAGTTTGAATTTTGATGAAATTTCCAAAGAATGATTCCAATATACCCGAAAGTAATATAGACTATAAAAAATTCCGATAGGACCAGGGGTTGCGGTATCTCCATTGCAAAGCAAATATTGATTATCGAATATCTCAAAAAATAATAAAAAATTCTCATATTTGGTCTCAACAACATTCTCAAAGTACTGTTTTACTGGCGTAAGACGGATAAGACAAGGGGAAGGGTTATATCACATACAAATAAAATATTGACTTTTTCCAACGCCCTATTTTTTTTAATGCGAAATTTGCTGGATCTGCAAGTTTTATATAAATCACAAATTATAAAACCAAATTCTCGGTTCGAAATATTTTATGCCTGGTGTAGGGTACAACATTTTTTCAGTTTAACTTATAATAATTTCAATTTAATATTAAAAAATTTTAGTTTTGTATGTATTTCCTTTTTTGATATTTCCTATTAAGTTACACATATATCCGCTTCCTTATATTATATGATGCCACAATAAAAACAGAAACGAAATTATGGTAACTCTGTTTTCCATTTCATTTGCACTCTTTACATGTTTGCAAAAAACGAACTACATAGTTAGAGTTACCAAAAAATGTTTCATATAAAAGAATGTGTTTGTTGTTGTTGATTTTACATTTTGCATTTTTTCGTTTTTTTTTTTTTTTGCTTTGCTTTTGTGTTTCATGCGAAATTAATCATGCATTTATTTTCCCACTCATTTTAATATTTTTGCCGCTTAAATTTCTTTAGACTCTTCGAATAGTTTTTTTTGTTAGTTAAGAGAGTAAAAAAGTAACATTTTTTTGGAAACTTTTTGCTTAAAAAAATGAGAGAACAGTAGAGAAGATAATCTCTTTTTAAAGGAAATTCCTATAGATAAATTCTAATAAGAATGTGGTAGTATAATAACAACATGTATTTTGTTGGTGTTTTACTACCAACTTTCCTATTAGTTATGTTCTTTCTTTTTCTTTTTTTCTATTGTATGCAATTTTTTTGCATCTCTTAATTTGATTTACTCTTATTAGTTTCTTTTGTCGGTTTAACGAGTGCGCGTATTACTTTATTAATGTTTCCTTGTAAATTTTATTAAATATAAATTAAATATCGGTTTTTATTGTAAATTTTTAATAAAAATTATGAAAAAGTGTTTAGTTAATTAAAAGTTAATAAAATTTTGTTAAAAAATAAGTTTAAATATGGAAAATGAAGTGTTAAATGTAAATTGAAAAAGTTTTTTATTTTTTTTCCAAATATGGCGGTTAGAAAAAAAGTATTTTTTTTATAAGAGTAATGTAGTAGTGCGTATGTTTAAGTGTGTTACAGGAGTCTCAAAAATGATCAAAGCTAAAAAAATATTGTGCCGGCGGAGCACCCTTTTAATGTTTGAGGTTATGTTGAATGAAAAAAAGGAAAAGTCTGTGTTTCTGTATAAATTTTGTGAAGGTTTAGTGAAGGTTTATGAGTATTTATGTTAATTAAGTGTTATATTAATTATTTTTTTAAATCAAAATAAAAGCAAAATTAGTTAGAGGTAAATTGATTAAATGAAATTAAAAATTATCAATTTATTAAAATTAAAATGTTTTTATTAAGGAGTGAGATTTAAAATATACTACGTTTTTGGACATCATCTCTCCCTTGGCCTTTGCTTTGACCAGTTTGAAATATTTGCCCCTCTTGAGGCAAATACCACATACTTGTGTTTATACCATTCAAGATTCTGTTTGTTGGCAGACCAAATAAAAGTGGACACATTATGAAATTTTATGAAAGGAAACAGCCTTTCTTGTCCTTTTTAACAAATGAATGGCTACTTTTGCCGCAACTACATTTTTCTTTTCATACCAAGAACTTTTTGGGAAACTTTGAAAGATTTTGAGTCCTTAACTGTTCTTCAACATTCTCACGAACATCACCAACATAAAATTTTTGACCAGGAAGTTGCGAAAAATCTGCCAGAACGGAGCATTATCCATTATGCAAAAGAATTTTTTGGTAAACTTACTTTACTTAAATTTCTGTGTTCTGTTCTGTTGGCCCCTAATTTTTAACAGCGTTGCTGTCAGGTACTTTTTGAGCCTCGTGTATTATTAAACCTGAATTTGCTTTAACTTTTCCGACCGAATAGTCTGTGAACTGAGCTAACCCGTCTACATTTTTTATCGGATGTATTGGGAGATCTTTCTATTATATGGCTTGAGAAACATCATGTGGACTATGGCTTCTACTTGCATCAGGTTTAATAACAAATAACAAATAAAAAGTTTGACGGTACCCCCTTTAAATGCTTGACCAACAGTTTGTAGGACCAAGTTGGGATTTGTTAAAAATGTTTAATCATTTTATTACGCAATTTTTTATGGTCACTCATTTTAATCAGACTAAGAACATATTAATTTGTTTGACATTAAACGTAATGACTGACATGTTTTACGAAAGTTACATGATAAAATAAATTAATAATACTTGTGTTAAAAGTTTATTGAGAAGCTTGTGTTAAGAATTTTTCGATCTCACTCCTTATTTAGTGATAAATAAATAAATAAATAAATAAATAAATAAAGGTTGCGTGTCGTAACGATTTTCGATTTTAAACGCTTTTTTCGCGTTATCGTTTTTAATACTTGGCGATTTCGGTCCGCGGTTTAAGGTAAGTAATATTAAAATTAAGTCTTTTCTGATTTATTTGTATTTCAAGTGTTTGAAATTTTTTTTAACAACGAATAAAATCATTTTCAGAATATCGGTTTAATTTTAAGTGAAGATCGGTGTCTATTTATGCGATTTTTTTCCGCGATTTCGTTAATCAAGCTTTAACGGTAAACGGTTTAAGGTATGTAAAATATTGAGAACATTATCTATAACTAATTAATATTTATTTCACTTTTACAGAATAAAATTCGTGCAAAAAAAGCTCAAAGCTGTAATCTCAATAGAAATAGAAAGTTTTTAAGCGTACAGTTTAAATGATCGATGGTAATTTTCATGGTATCGGTAAGCCAAAATTAATTAACTTTAATATTTATTAACGGTAATGCGGTTACGGTTGCCAACCTTGTTTAATAGATTAAACTGTGTTACAAAAATTAACTGAAAAAGTGTTAAACTCACTTCAAGAACATTTAATTTACATTAGCGATTAGAACCTTTAAATAGGAAAATTATTTTAAATAAATTTAATCTTTTTAAAATATTTGAAAACTTAAATATTAAAATTTCAAAAATGATTTACTTCCAAAAATGTTGAATATTACCTAAAATTCTCAAAATTGTTAAAAAATTTCATATATTTCTTAACAAATTATAAATATAACAAACTCCAAATATTGAAATTTTTAATTTTATATTTTTAAATTGTAAAAATATTTGAAATCTTCCAAATAATTATTCTGTACAAAAACTTTGAAAAAATTGCAATATTACTTCGTATATTCAAAATAACTAAGGAATGAGATCGAAAAAATCTTAACTTACGAAAAAATCTTAACTTAAAATCGAAACCACAAAACTTACATTTTAGTTTGATTGAAATTATTAATACAATTTATAATCAAATCTTTTAAAGTGTTAATCACTAGTGATGAAATTTTGAACCTTGTTCGAAAACCTTTCCAATAACGCTTTTATAGTGCTTTCTTCCACTTTGCTCGAAAAGGTAGTCCACCCCCAATTAAAATCGACCATACTTTAGTACACTTTTTTTGCCCTTCAACCCTCTTTTAACAAAAGCCCAATATCTCTTCACTGGTCTTCGCTCTCGTCGTTTAGAAGAGTTGTTTCTTTTGGTACCACATTATCGTGATTGTACCTCTCAAGAGCTTGTTTACACTGATGGCAGGAAACCAAGTCAGGCCAAAAATGAATGGACTGATTTATGAAATCTTATGAATGAAATCAGCCTTTTTTGTAAACACTCCTTGATGTTAATTACGATATTTATAGAATTCCTTTATTGGCTTTTTGAAGCAACTGCATATTGTTGTCATACCAAGAAATTTTTGGAAACATTTCGAAATTTTGACATTTTGAAAAATTTTGGGTCCTAAAAAAAATTCATTCGATCATTACCAACACAAAATGTTTGATAAGGAAGTTGAAAGTTAAATTTTTAGCAACGTTCCTGTTAGGAATGTTTTTAAACCTTCATTAGCTTTAACTTTTTTGTACCAAATAGTCCGAGCAATGAGCTAAGCGGGCTACTGTCCTACCATATGTGTTGGAAGCGCATTTGTCCTTAGAAACATCATGTAGACATTGTAGGCCAAGTTGGGTTTTATTTATTACAGTTTTTTCAAAGTAAATGTGTTTTTGGAATTTTTAGATCTCACTCCATTTAGAGAATGAGTGATATTTTCACGATTGTGATTCAATCCCTGTGATTTGTAAATCGCTGGTAACTACAGTGAAATGAAAATTACATTTACTTATAATGTCGTTCTTTCTTATTCATTAGCAAGTCAAATGTATTTGTTTTTATTTTGAGCCAGCAAAAGTACTTAAAGGTGGCGCTAAGTATAAATTCAGGATTCATCTAGAATGAAAATTATCCGTTTCAGTGTAAACTCTAATAGAGACTCCCATATTCAAAGAAAACAAAGCCCTCTGACGACTGAGAAATTGTATTCTAAAAAATATTTAAATTTCAAATTCCAATTTAATTCATATGGAAAATTAAGACATTTCTAAATCCAAGACCTCTTAAAATATTAAATTATTTTCATAAATAGAAATTATCTGAATTCAATAAAATATTTAAACACGCCTTTTTGTTAATTTTTTGTAACACAGCAATAATAATTTCAATATAAAAATCTGCAAACATCATCCATAAAAGTGAAGATATTTTTCGGTAAGTTCTTATAATTATTATTAAATAATAGTGATTTCAAGGTTTTCTTAATATTTTTTTTATATAAACAAATTATCATGATTATTTCTCATACACTCTTAAGTAACTTTATTAAAACGCTTTGATTTTTAAGTGTAAGTTTTTCGTTTTATATGAAAATATACATTTTATTTCGAATATAACTAAAAAAATTATGTTAAAAATTCTTATGTATGTAAAATATGTTTACGTTATACAAACCAACACAACAGAGGGAAAATGCAATAGGGAATTTGGTTTTTCAGGGTTTAAAGACCTTTATCATCTCTAACATTTCCTAGAAGCAAAAATATTTTATCTTAAGAAAATATTGCCTGCTTCCGGATACACAATACATTCGCTAACAAGAAAATTTAAACACCAAAATAGAAAGATGTTTTTCATTTCTGTTCCTTTTCTTTTCTTTAAAGAATTCTTTTTTAAGAATTATAATGATTTCTTAAAGGATTTTTTGTATAAAAATAAAATTATAAACTAGAAAATTATAAGCGATTAAAGAAAACACAAAAAAGTATTAATTTTTTAACTAAACACATGATATAAAATATGAGTTAATAAAATATTAGAATTCTAAGTTTCTAGCTTCTAAAGTGGCGGCATCTGGGAAATATAAATGTTTTGAAAGTAAGAATGATAAAAATGCTTGGCCACCTACAACCAGGAAAGAAAATATAATTTCCTTTTACGACCACCTGTATAGTCCAATTGTTGGGGATTGCCATAGGGATCATAGTTAATGGCCCCACTGGTATTGGTGGGTGAAGATTCATGTAAAACTTTTGTTTTTAAAGTCCGTAGCTAGAATTTTAAGAGAAAAACATTAAAATAATTAAAAGCAAATTAAATAAACATTATTATAATTTACCAAAAAGAAAGCCCAGTGATAAACTGCAATAGGCCAAAGCTATGTAATAACCAAAACCATGAAACAGAGTACTAACCAATAAACAAGCCACTATGGTAACAAAATTTATAAACCCGAAAATGCCAATAAATCTAAAGTTTTTAGACTTGTTTTAATATTAACCACATATAAAGTTATCGAGTAAACAACCAATTCAAAAATGCTTGAAGCCAGCGCCACTCGATGCCTCAATACTTAATTTTTCCGGTGTGAACGTTTTGTAAACCCAACATTAAACCGGCCACCACTACATAGGTAATAAAGGCCATAGTAGGTATATATAAATCAGGAGCATTGATGTCATAACGAGGTTGAACAGGTTGTTCTTGATCGTATTTAAGGGACCAATCCTACAAAGAAACGTTTAATTGAATTATTTAAATTAAAACTTAGAAATGATGCAACTTACTTTATTGTAAATGGGAAGAACAATAAGCGTAATTTATTAATGACATAATTATTAATCGACCAGCAAAGTAGTATTTCCAGTTTTGATACGGGCACCCATTTGGTAAATTGATTCTCTACCAGTTGTTTGCCTTGATCGGCTAAACGTTGACCATATTCCATAGCCATGTCCTGAACAATGGGTTGCTGAAACATGGCGAATTGGGAAATTGACCAGCAACTCCCGGTTGTTGGGGTTGTGCTCCAAATGGTGTTCCTCCCACTGATGGTCCCACACCACCAGGAACCGAACTATATTGAGGAGGTTGTTGGGGTTGAGGGGAGGGTGAGGCATAACCATAACTTTGATTAGGCATAGACATGCCACCGTTATTATAACTATTAGCTTGGGGAGCCTGCATTGGTTGTAGAGGTGCTGCATAAGAACCGCCAGTCTGCATCATAGGATCCAAAACAGTGGGTCCGGCAGATGGTTGCATGTAGGGAGAAGCATTAGGCATAGGAGCTGCAGGTCCCATTGCATTTACATCACTAACACGTTTGATTTTACGGCCAGGACCGGAAGCTTAATAAAATTTCACAAAACAAAAGTTAGTAATATAATTTTTTCTGAGATAATTTTGTCAAACCAGGCAAAGAAACAAAGGAATTTTGCAAGCTACAAAACATTAGACATAAGAAAATAGCTAGAATTCAATTAATGCTAAAAAGACACATCAGACACACAATTAAAAACATGTCGGTGTTTAAAACAGCAGAAAAAAATTAATTTGTTAGTATTTCGTCATCGTTTTCAAAGAATAAACAATTTCAATTAATCAACTAATTCAAAAAACATTTAACAAGTTTTAAGAAAACAAACAAATTATTTCCTTTTGTGGTCTTGTTTTCTTCTCATCTTTTTTAGTCTAAACAATTTTCTTTATTTAACAAAACTTTAGTTAAGGGTGTTGATGAAGAAGGTACTTGCGTTCATTTCCTTGGTTTTTTCCTTACAATTTTCCCACTTACGATTCCTTATGCCCACATTTGGATTATTATACATTTTGACTTCCTGTTTCTTAACTTTTTATATGTTAAATATAATTTTAATCTGATAAAATTAATTAAAAATTGTTTTATTTTTCACTAATGCAATAATTCTTCGTTTAACCACATCACCAATAGCCGCTGTTATTGAACAGTTGATATTTTAAGTATTTTTAATACTCTTTTCTATGCAGAGAAATAGAAAAAGTACTAATTTATGCAGTCAAGTGAATGTAACAATATCAGCTGATGGGTGACGTTTACATTTGTTGTTTTTACAGCTTATCGCAAATACAGGGAGAGAATTATTGTGAGATGTGTTTGTGACAGTACAACTGTATCTGGTTCCTTTTATTTGGGAAAAAAAACTTAAAATTTATACAGCTTTCGCTGGATTGACAATCTTTGGGCGAGTGTAACAAATTGTCGTTGTTATAGGTAATAGGAATTATTTAGGATTTAATATATAATTTTGGAATATTTTATAAGTTGGGGCATTTACTTAATTATTTTTTTAATATTTACAAAGTTAAATATTGAAAGAAATTTTTTAATAAGTTTATTTTTAATACAGTTTCAAAATTCTTCTTTCATATAATTTTTATAATTTTTAATGAATGCAATGTGGTGCACAGTGTGTCTAAATTGATTTATTTAAATAGTTCTGTAACTTCTAAACCGTTAGAGATATCATTATGAGTTGATGGAAAATAGTGAAATTTTGCTAGAGGAAGTCGAGTTCAGTGTGGATTTTCAGGCAAGGTATAAACCTTTACAACATGTATTTGGTACTCATTAAAACATCGAACACTTTTGCAATTTTAAAATAAAAGAAAATAAAATAAATTCAAATTTCAATTTTTTTGTTTTGAAAAATAATATTCATATTCAAACTTTAATAAAATTGAAACGAATAACTTTATTTGATATTTCAATATGATTTATACGAACTTATTTATGATTCCGGGAATAGATAAGGTTCCCATTTTTTCATGCGGAAATGCCGAAAATCTCAATTCGTATACATTTGAACTTCTTCACTTAAATTAACTTTTTTTGAATTTTATCAATTTTTGTAAAAAATTTTATTTTTTTGTAAAGTTCGCAAAAATGGTTGTATTGTTTGAAACGGTATTTAATTTTATTTATTGTTCGAAGGGATTAAATTAAAAGATTTTTTTTTTTCAAATTATGGAAAAATACCTAATTTAGTGATAAATTTCGGAAAGGAATTTCACAAACATTTAAGTCTATTTTAACAATTTATCTGCAAAAATTTAAATATAAAATAAATGACAATCGAAGGGAAATAAATATAGTTCTTTTACAAGTTCAAAGGAACTTTTTGTATTTTAACTCAAAAAAAAAACTTAAAAAGCACACATGTGTTGACACTTGTTACCAGAAAAAAATAAATATTAATGAAAATATTTTATATCTTGAATTCATTTCCTCTCATTTTTTCTATTTTTTCCCATTTTACTATAAGTTGCCATGCCCACGACTATTTGAAGTTGTTTTTCAATAATTTGTCAAATATTTGAATTGCAAAAAGGGTGGCATGAATGTGTGTGTGTGTTCGTTGTGCATTTTGCCAAATATGATGGACTGATTGTGATATTGTTGTAAAATAATGTTGCTGCTGCTTTTGATGCCACTGCTTTGTTGTCAACAACATTTAAAAAAATCATTTTTTTAGTTAAAAGTCGAACAATAAAATACATTTTTGTAAAAAGGGGAAATATATGACATTGATTTTCAACAAATTGTTGTCAATTTATATCGAGTTCTTGTTTGTATTTTATTCCTTTTTGCATGATTTTGTGGAGAATTTTTACTTTTTGTTATAACAATTTTTGTGTTGAATGTTTGTGACCTCTTGGGATTTGGTTTAGTTAGAAAAGAAGAAAAGGAGCTTTATTTGTAATATTTTTTTATAAACAAGTTTATTTATATTTAAAGTAGTCATAGTTGTAATCTTTTTCTTCTTTCGTTCTCTGAATTTCTTCTATAATTTGTTATTTTACTATTTTCGAGTTTATCCTTTTTTGCTGTTTTTGTGAAAGGGCAAAAAAGACATAAATTGTTTTTTGTTTATTTTATAATTTTGTAGAAATTACACTCAAAGTGAATGAGGAAGTAGTCGAAGGATTTAAAAAATTTAAATAGAAATTAAAGTAAAAAAAGATCGTGTCAATAATATAAAAATTTATCAGAGAAAATTAGATTTGTCCTCTCCTCTGCCCATTCTTTTTTAACATTGATTTACACTTTGGCATCTTCCATTTTAAGTTTCATCTTTTCGTAAAATGTGAGCAACGTGTTTGGAAGTCATAGGAAAGGTTTCCGAACACCATAATTTCGGAACGTGCGATTTTACGACCGTTTTCTATATTGGAAGATACAGATCGTACAGAAACGTTCCCTTTAGCATGTTAAAATTCTAAATTCTAACAGTAATTTAAAGATGATCCCACTTTTGCGATTTGAGAATGTAAAAAAAATATATGTTTTATTATTTTACCAATTTTGGATAGGAATTGTGGACAGACCTTTGCCCCAAGCTCAACATAAAACATAAAAAAATATTAACAATAAAAAAATTATGAATTTCAAAACAAAAACATCCTTTGGGCATCGAATAAATATTGCCAACTTTTGGAAAGAATTCTAAAAAAAAATCATTTCTTTTTTTTAAGTTCAAAGTTCAGATTTATATAACGGATTCATATATTTATCCAAATCCACCTAACGCAGCAATACTCCACATGCTGCATTGTTTGGATATAAAGTTCCATAAGTGAATATTTTTTTCAGTGTCAAATTTACTTATACAGTTAAAAAGTGATCTTGTGATCTAAGCTGATTTTTTCTACTTAAGAGTAAATTTCTATTCGATTTTAATTTTTTTTTAATTTTATATTTATGTCGACTTTTGAATTTTTGTAAAAATTATCAGAATGATGCTCATTTCTTTCGAAATAGATATTGATATTTCTACAGAAGTGATCCCAGAAAAGGATTATTTGAACCAAAATCTCAAAAATTGCCAGTTATAGGAATTTTAAGTGAATATTTAATGTAAAATTTCAAATATTGTTGATTTTAAAGAGGAGGAGCTTCTTTTAGTGCAATCAACCATATCAACCAATTTTAATTTAATTTTATTATCGGATCTTACTCTAAATCGCATTATTAAGACTTTTTAAAGTATTAGTTTCTGAGTTTTTTTCAATTATAGATTTTTTGACTTAAATTATCGATTTGTAGGTTTTAAGAAATTATTAGAAGTGGATTAATAAAAATTTCCTCTCTTTATTTAACTAACAATTTTTCATTAGAGTGTTTTCTTTAATTTGCATTTTTTTTGTTTAATCAAGGTACGGCTTTAGACTCTTTTTATTATTCTTCCTAAAATCAGATCTTTCAAAGAGTTTAATCTTTATTTTTTAAATGTTTTATTTTTTATTGCTCTTTGAAAAGATTTTAATTCCATAAAATTATAAAAATCAAAAAAGAGCAAAATCAAGAAAAGAGTTTTAAAATGAACAATTCGCACATATTGTTTTAAAGATGCGTCTACACGTCTGTGTCTAAAACCTTTGTATTTGAATGTACGAACGTATTCACATACTAAAATATGTTTATTTTTAGTATAAAAAAACAATTAGTTTTTTTGAGGTATAATTTTTTTTTTAATTTTTGTATTTTCATTGACACTCGAAAAAATCCTCGTTTTTTCTCCTAACTGAAATGAAGAAGGAATAGTGCGAAAATAAAGGTAAAATTAAAAAAATGCATTACTTCTTTAATCTTCGCAGATGAAGAGTAAAAATTAGGATCGTTTTAAAATAAAAAGTATGCTCCGAGTTTTTCCATACCCTGGTTTTATTATTATTTGTTTTTAATATGCAAATATCTCTTATATGTACACATATGTTAATAAATTTATACATATACATCTATATGTATATATTTGTATATTTTCCCTAACAACATCAAGAAAAAGAGGCGCTAAGAAAATTCTAAAATACATATGTTTGAATTTGTTAATGCCAAAAGTCTTTTAATCGACTTTATGCCATATAAACACCTCTAGCTAAGAAGGCACTTTCAAGCAAGCATTTCAAACTTTAAAGCTAATATATATACTAGCTGAATGTTCTATAAATATTGCGTTCTCTTTCTATTAAAACGCCTAAATCGATCTGTCATCCTGGCAGAAAGGTCTCCTATGTTGTTTCCTGCTAAGAAAAAATTCTTCTTTCTTTAGCCGTTCAACGAGAAGGTAACAAACTTGAAATCCAATAAACATCCTAATATCCAAAATCCTAATTCTTGTTTTTTATTTCTTTTCTTTACTTTGCATTCGATTACCAATTGGAATTTTGCGAGCTATTGGAATTAAACAAAATAAATTGTTTATTTTGTTTAATCGGCTCAGAGTCAGTGTTATTATTTCCATCCTTTCCAGCATTCAACGCTTTCATTTTTCAACTCAACATTGGTCCTAATCGATCCGGATTGGAATTTACAACAACATCTACTCTGAGATTTCATTATTGGAGTATTCATCTCTACAACTTCTCACATATTTTGTTTCATCAACTAAAGGTATGTTTTGTTATTTGGTTAGTGGTTAAAGTGCATTTCAATTTTATTTGCAACCGGGCAAATAAAAATAATTATAAAAAAAACCAACTATAAAAAAAAAAAACAAAACAAAATCTATATCTGTGGGGAAGGAGAAATAATAAAAAGAAGCAGACAACAACAAAAACTTTTTTTGGATTTTTTTTGTCGATCACTCTTCTTAAATTCATTTTTCCCATATTAATTGTTCTGACAAATAATTCCCCTCTTTCCCTCATAACAATTTCAATTTTTCATCACGACATTTGCAATTGTTTCAGTTTCTATTTGTTCCATATTCATTTTTCGTTTCACCACTCTTAAGTACATTTTTTTTCTGCCATGTTCCAACCCTTTACTTAAAACATAAACACAAAAAATTACATATCTCTTACTTTATAAACTTTGAGTATATTTTGTTCTTAAATCTTGATATTCTCTTTCTTTATATATTTTTTCATTTGCTTATGATCTTCCATTACATTGTGAAACTCCAGTTATAATTAGTTACGAGTTGCCGTGGGACCACAAAAATATTCATAGAAAAAGGATATTAAAATACTAACAAGAAACTTAAACACGTATAAATTGGGAAATCGATTTATTATTTTATGGAATAATATTTTAAAATTATTTATTATAATTCCTTATTAGTTTTCTTGAGTTCTATTCGAAGCTCATCGGCAACCCTCTACATTTATTCCATTTTTCTTTCTACTGAATTAGCAATAATAAGGTTCTCACATTTATTGTTTTACAAAGAAAAAAATATTTTTCAAATTAAAATTTCGTGTTTTTCAATTCAGCACATTTTTCCGTTTTTTCTCCTTTATGATAAAAATAGATATCCTATAATAGATATATTAAAAAAAATATTTCTTTAATATATAATATATATATATAACAAATATATTATTTTATTAATAATATTGGTTTATTATATTATTCTTAGTAATTTTTTGTCCATTGGAGCCGTTCAGAAAATAATTTTTATTTTATATATAAATGCTCATTTATATTTTTCGACAATTTGATAGTGAACACACCTAATATCACAATAATTTTTGGAACATTATACAAGTTCCAGTAAACTAAAAGGTGAATGACCTTATAATTTTATCAACTGGAATATCAGCTGATTTTATATTCAAGATCTTTAAATAAATGCATTCTTTTTTTTAAGTGAATGTGGAAAATTATTTAAATTATTATTAATTATCCTTAAATTTGATACAAATTCTCATATTACGAAATTTTTTCATCGAATTATTTACATTTATTATTCAATTTTCAATTTTCAATTTTATTGTTCTCTACAAATATTCTTTCTGTTTTGAAAAAAAAAAAAAATCAAATTTTGTTTTCAACTTAGTCAAGGATATTTTAAAGCACCAGCTTTATACATATCCCGATATTTGCTTCATATTAATTGTTCAATCAGGAAAGGTATATATACATATATCGCGAAATGTCTCTTGATCAATTTATTCGATTAGCGGATAGTGTAGTAGAATTCGAAGCTGATCTTAATGGCAACTGCTTTCCTTTAACTTCACTTCATGCGCTTGAAGTTCATCGTTATGAATTGAAGTCAAATTGGAATCGAATTAGAGCAGCTTACGACAAATACATACTTGAAGCTGAAAAAGAATCAGAGGAATCCGAAGATCCTGTAGATTTAGAGTCTATTAAATTGAAATATAAGGGAACCTATATAACCTATTGCAATTGCTTGACGAAATTATCTGAACTAAGCGATGCACTTCGGCAAAAATCATCTTTCAATTCTGAGGTTGATGCACGCCAAGCTGAAGATTCTGCTCGTACAAGCATCCCCAAAGACTTCGGATCCAACATTTCGTCTTATTCTGTTACACATAGCCTTCACCTGCCCCCCATAGAGATCGAAACATTTAATGGCGAATATTCTTCATGGCCTACATTTCGAGATCTATTTACCGCAGTGATTTCCAATTCAAAGGCTAGTAACATTGAGAAACTTTTTTACTTGATTCAGAAAACTAAAGGTGAGGCTAGGGAAATAGTTCAAAAGAGCCCACTTACCAATGATGGATTCAACTTAGCTTGGAAAGATTTGTGTCTACGATTCGAAAACCGAAGAGTTTTGATAAATGGCCAGTTAAAGATTCTTTTTAACCTTCAGTCCATTGCTTATGAATCAGGAAAGTCTTTGAAACAAATTCAACGGGATATAAATTCTTGTATTTCTGTTTTGAAGCTTTATAAGGTTGATGTGTCAAACTGGGATCCAATATTTGTGTTTATTTGCACAAATATATTACCAGAGAAAACTTTAACGTTATGGGAACAGCAACTCACAGATAAAACTTGTATTCCAAAGTGGTCGGAGTTGGACGAGTTCCTCACTAACCGTTATAGAACTTTAGAGTCTGTTTCCGAGATTCGGAGTTCTAACAATCCTACAAAGGACACAAAATCTAAAGCTCCTTCAAGTTCTAATAAAAGGTTTCATAGTTTTCAGACAAATATTTCCGGTCCAAAATGTCAACTTTGTCCTAATGAAATTCATGCTATTCGGAAATGTCCCAAATTTTTAAAACTTAATTATCAACAAAGATTGAATGAAATCAAGAAGGAAGGCTTATGTCTCAATTGTTTTTCTAAAACACATTCGGTACGAAATTGCACTAGCCAACATAGTTGTTTTAAATGTAAAAAGAAGCACAATACTCTTCTTCACCGAGAAATTGATAATGCTACGCCAACATCTAAATCTTTCAATACTAGCTCTAATATTTCTAATCTAAATCCGAATTCTGCTCCATACTCACATCCTACTTCCGGTAAAATACAGTCCACTAATTCCAGTCGAGTTCAATCTTGTTTTGCTACTAATTCCAAAGGAGTTTTACTTGGTACTGCTTGGGTAGATATTTGCCATTTTGGCGTTAAATACAAGACACGAGCGCTCATAGACTCGGGTTCGGAAGGTACTTTTATTTCCGAACGCATGTTCAATATCTTGAAAATTCCCTTTCAACGCACCAATGCACAGGTCTCCGGATTAAATAATGCTGTTTCGGCGAAGGTTCAACGCAAATGTTCTATTATTTTGGGTTCCCAGGTGGATGAAAGTATTAACATCCAAGTAACCGCATTAGTAGTACCTCATCTTTCAAGTAATCTGCCTTCATATTCAATTCCAAATTCTAAATTTTCAAATCTTCCTGATCTACAGTTAGCTGATCCTAAATTCTATCGCAGTTCTAAAATTGACTTGCTTATCGGTGGAGATATTTTTCCCTCCATAATTCGTTCTGGCATAAGACACAAAGTTTGTGATTCTCTTATTGCCCAAGAAACTGTCTTTGGATGGATTCTTACTGGTCCAATTACTAATTCCATTAATTCAAATCAAAAAATAGTTTCTCATTTTTGTGAAATTTCTTTAGATAAAGAAATTTCTCGCTTTTGGGAGGTGGAGAATCTTCCAAGGAAGAACTTTATGTCTTCCTCCGATAAAGCTTGCGAAGACTTTTATATTCGTTCCATTAAAAGGCGTTCCGATGGCAGATATATTGTATCGCTTCCATTTAAGGAAGGATTTCCTGACTCTATTAATTTAGGTCATTCAAGGTCAAGTGCTATGGCACAGTTTATTCGCAATGAAACAAGACTACTCAAGATTCCAGAATTTAAGGCTGAATACGACGGTGTGGTTAAAGAATATGAAGACTTGAGTCATATGGTTAAGGTTAAGATTCCCAATATTCTTGAAAATTCCAAATATTATTATTTACCACATCATGCTGTAATAAAACCTGATAGCAGTACCACTAAAGTTCGCGTGGTTTTCAATGCTTCAGCCCCTTCATCTAATGGACAATCTTTGAATTCTCTACTCCATACAGGTCCAATCCTTCAAAACGACCTAAATCTTTTAATACTCAAGTGGCGTTTTTTTAAATTCGTGTTTAATGCCGATATTATGAAGATGTATAGGCAAATTCTTATAAATCCGTCTCAAACTTGTTTCCAACGAATTCTATTTCGAAGTAATCCAAATAGTCCGATTTGTGATTACGAATTAAAGACCGTTACGTTCGGGGTCAATTGTGCGCCTTATCTAGCAATTCGAACCCTTCTCCAGCTAGCCGATGACGTTCAATCCTCTTATCCTATTGCTAGCTCTATTCTTCGCAATTCTATGTATGTTGATGATGTTTTAGCAGGATCACATACAAAACATGGTTCAATTAGGGCAAGAAATGAGCTTATTCAGGCTTTAAATTCGGCAGGATTTTCGTTGAGGAAATGGACCTCAAATTCAAAGGATATTCTGTCTGATATCCCACCAGACCATCTTTTGCACGAAGACTTCCTGAAGTTTGAAGATAATAGTTCCGCTAAAACATTGGGTATACGATGGAACGCGTGTACGGATGAGTTCTATTTTTCCGCTAATCCATTCCCGGAAACATCCCAGTATACGAAGAGAGATGTCCTATCTCAAATAGCCAAATTATTCGATCCTGCTGGTTGGTTATCTCCGTGTATTGTCTTAGCGAAAATTCTAATGCAGAAGATATGGATAGATGGGACTGGTTGGGATGATATTCTTACTCCAGATTCGCTTCATCATTGGAAGACATTTCAGTCAAACTACAACACTATCAATTCCATTCGTATTCCTCGATGGATTGAATATAGTCCAAAAGCCAAAATCCAATTTCATGGATTCTGCGATGCATCTGAAAAAGCATACGCAGCGGCATTATATATTCGAATAGAAAATTCTACATCCATTCATACACATCTTATTTCATCAAAAACTAAAGTGGCTCCGATTAAGACACTGTCTATTCCGAGACTAGAACTATGCGGAGCACTTCTTTTGGCAGAAATGGTGGAAACATTGATACCAAGTTTAGACATCGGCAAATATTCCATTTATTGTTGGACGGATTCAACCATAGTACTTTCCTGGCTGGCCAAACCCCCATGCAACTGGTTAACTTTCGTGGCAAACAGAGTTTCCAAAATAAGTCAAATTGTCAATTATTCACAATGGAATCACGTTAGTTCTGAAACTAATCCCGCTGATCTAGCTAGTCGCGGTCTTTATCCACAGGATATCGTTGATAATAATTTATGGTGGTTGGGGCCAGATTGGCTACAGTTGGATCAAAGTCAATGGCCATGTTTCGATTTGACCAATATCCCAATAACTGAACTAGAGATTAAGCCCATCAAAGTTCACTTTTCCTATTTTTCGAATTTCGTCGATTTGTTGGAACGATTTTCATCTTACCACAAGGCACTAAGAGTCATAGCGTATGTCTTTCGGTTTTTCTTTAGAACTCATCGACAACATCGTTCTAGATTTTCTCATAATTCGTTTACACTCTCTAGTTCTGAAATTAATTTTGTTCGAGATCGACTCGTTTCTGTTTGTCAAAAGGCTTGGTATCCAAATGAGTACAATGCTCTTTCTACTCGCCAAAATATACCCAAATCAAGTAATATTATGAGCTTAAATCCGTTTCTAGATTCAAATGGGATCATACGTTCCTGCGGACGATTAGAATTTTCTCCAGGATTAGCATACAATGAAAAACATCCAGTGATTATACCGTACAATTCCCAGTTTTCAAGACTTTTGATACTATTTATTCACGAGATTAGTCTTCATGGAGGAAATCAATTAGTTTTGCGACTAGTTAGAACGCAATATTGGATCCCAAAAGTCAAAAATTTAATAAAAGCAACTATCAACAAGTGCAAGACGTGCGTAATATATAAAAAACGATGTCAAAAGCAATTAATGGCGGCTCTCCCTGTGGAAAGATCTGAAATCTCCCGACCTTTTACGCATTGTGGAATGGATTTCGCAGGTCCATTTGATATTAAAAGCTATTCCGGACGAGCATGCCGAATTTCAAAAGGATATGTATGTATATTTGTATGTTTTTCTACAAAAGCGATTCATTTAGAAGCTACGTCCGATTTATCCGCTCAAGCGTTTCTGGCAGCTTTTAGTCGTTTTGTTTCACGCCGTGGATGTCCGCTTCACCTTCATTCGGATAACGGAAAAAATTTCGTCGGAGCTTCTAAAATCATAGCAAGAGAATTCATTCAGACTTCCCAACAGCGTTTACTTGCAAATTATTCTCATCAAAACATTTCGTGGCATTTCATTCCAGCTGGAGCTCCACACATGGGAGGATTGTGGGAGGCTGGAGTGAAAAGTTTTAAAATACACTTTCGAAAAATTGCCGGAAATCTTAAATATACCTTTGAGGAATTCTCTACGGTTTTGTCCAAAATTGAGTCGTGTCTGAATTCGCGACCGATTTCACCACTTTCAACTGATCCAACCGATCTTTGCGCTTTGACTCCAGGACATTTCTTAATTGGAACTCCAATCTTAGCGCCCGTAGATCCTCAGGTAAATGATTCCGCAATCTCGATAACAAATCGGTGGCAACGATTAAAACTAATTCACCAGACGTTCTGTTTTCGGTGGAAAAATGAATACTTAAAGGAAATGAACAAAAGAAACAAATGGCAGCGACCTGAATTAGATTTGAAGGAAGGTATCATGGTCGTGGTAAAGATGAAAATCTTCCGCCAAATTCTTGGCGACTTGGTCGAATTGTGAAAACTTATATTGGTTCAGATAATCACGTACGAGTAGCCGACATTTTGACTCAACGAGGTTTGATAACGAGGCCTATTGTCAAACTTATAACTCTCCCCACAGAATCTTAAAATTGTATCCAGAATAATTATTTATTTAATAATTTTTCCTTTCTAGCCTATTATGCCTAAAATTTCTTCGAAGACCCATAAAAAATCATCCACAAAACGTCTTCCAGCGAGTTACAACATATATCCTTGTCGTTTATGCAATCGTCCACATCCACTTCGCTTATGTCGAAATTTCTGGAAATGAATATAGCGGATCGTATTCGCATCGTTCGGGACAAAAAATACTGTACAAACTGTCTCGCCCACGATCACTCTCATGGAACTTGTTTTTCTAAAGATGGATGCAAGCATTGCCATAAATTTCATCATACCCTTTTGCATGTCAATTCTAGACTTGTTAAAGATATTTTGCCATCGTCCTCTCCCTCACGCTCTAGATCACCTAGCCCAAAACCATCATCGTCCTCGAAGAAAAGTCAGTCTGCAGCAACACAAGCCAAAAGGGATCTATCTCCTAGACAAGCTACTTCGTCAACGTCCTTAACTAAAATAATACGGCAGAATACAGTTATACTACTACCCACAGTTTTAGTGAAAATTGGAACTACAACATCTCATGCACGATGTTTGTTAGACACGGGTTCGCCAGTTAGTCGGGTAGCAAAAGGCTTAATTGACAAACTAGACTTGACGTCGTATACATTAAATAAAGAGACAATTTGTCCGATTGTTCTCAAATCTAGATACGATTCTTCGTCAAAAATAGAGGGAACATTTAGAGTGGACAATCGAATTGCACTGCATACTCCCACACAGTCTCTTCCTGAAACTTTTCGAAAAAATTTTCGAGATATGTTCCTTGCTGATTCTAAATTTTATGAAGCTAGTTCAATCGATATTGTAATTGGTGTGGATTTGTATTCAAAAGTTATATGCCAGGGAATCATATCTAGAACTGGTCTTCCAACAGCCCAGAGCACTGTGTTCGGTTGGACAATTACGGCCAATGTTTTTTATAAATAAATGCACTTTAGTCATAGCTAAATACGAAACATATCTTTCAAATGAATTTTTTCTACATAATGTTTCTTATATTATTAATTTTTAAATTCAATGATTCTTTGCATTAACCTTATTATAATAACTATGAATTGAATACAAATATTATAAACCTATTCTTAACTTAATTAACTAATCAATTTTACTTTATGTTATCAAGCAAAAACAACATCGGGGACATCGCCAAGATGACATTTTTTTCATTGCATGGATCCTGCAAGGTGGGCGGCAATGTTAATGCCAAAAGTCTTTTAATCGACTTTATGCCATATAAACACCTCTAGCTAAGAAGGCACTTTCAAGCAAGCATTTCAAACTTTAAAGCTAATATATATACTAGCTGAATGTTCTATAAATATTGCGTTCTCTTCTATTAAACGCCTAAATCGATCTGTCATCCTGGCAGAAAGGTCTCCTATGTTGTTTCCTGCTAAGAAAAAATTCTTCTTTCTTTAGCCGTTCAACGAGAAGGTAACAAACTTGAAATCCAATAAACATCCTAATATCCAAAATCCTAATTCTTGTTTTTTATTTCTTTTCTTTACTTTGCATTCGATTACCAATTGGAATTTTGCGAGCTATTGGAATTAAACAAAATAAATTGTTTATTTGTTTAATCGGCTCAGAGTCAGTGTTATTATTTCCATCCTTTCCAGCATTCAACGCTTTCATTTTTCAACTCAACAGAATTTTTATCTGTATGTGTGTGCAAATGTGTCATTTTGTCATATTCTAATATCTCTACAGATATTTAGTTTACATTGTTTGTATTTATGGATTTGTAGTATTGAAAAAGTTTTTCCTCTTCTTCTTTATATTTGTTATTATTCTTCTTCTTTTAACTACAAATTGTTGTTTATTTTTTGTGCTTATTTTCATTTATTATTTATTCAAAATAGTTTTAAATAACACACAACTAACAAATTGATTGGGGACTTTGTCAAAAAAATTTGTGTGTGTGTGTGTGTTGAGTATACATAAAATACTTAATATTGGTTTTGTATATGAATGTATGTGTTCTGGTGTGGGTATAAGTGGATCATAATAAAACGTGGCATGTATGTATATTAAAAGGATGTAGAAAATATTTTTATACTTATAAAACTATGTTAGATTCTTGATTTAAAATATACAGTGAGGGACAAACAGAAATAATATTTTATATTTAGCAGTTCATCATCACTGTTTACTCGCTTGATCGTTGAAAGTACTAAAATATATTTAAGTATTTTTGAACTTCAAATATTTTTGGTGCCTCAAGTGTTGAATATATTGACTTTGTATTCCGTGCGTAACGAAAAAGAGGAATCATCTCAGACCCCATCTGTCTGTTGTTGGCACTCTCACATACGCAATAATTGACACAGCACAATATATTTGCCCTGAGTATTTTTTATTGTAATGAGAAGTTTTAAAACCAGCAAATCGGATCAGTATATTAAAAGATATACACCGATATCTGAGGTAACCCCTAAGTTCAAGCGAAGAATGTTCTTAAAATTGTCATTAATAAATCGACAATTTAAAATAATTCTTTGTCAAATTATGTACCTCATTACCATTCTAAAAATGATCACAATCGGTTCACTAGAGTGAGTGTGTATGTATGAAAATATAACGTGTTTACTACACACGAGATTGTGGTAGAGGGTATTGCAGATTCGGGACAGTTTATTTATAGCACTCTACTGGTTCATATTTATTTTGAATATTTATTGAAATAGTCCATAGAATGAAAATAGGTTCAATGTGAAGACAACAAAAATTTTATCCATGAAGGATAAAGAGATCGAGAAATATGCGTATATATTAATAAAAACGAGACAACTTACGTCCTGTGTTTGGAAGATTTGCCTCTCTTGGTACAAATACTGAATAATTGTTCTCGTACCACTTAAGGCTCGTTTACCATCGTGACAGAGTGCCGAGTCAGAAAATTTTATATATAAATGTGTGTTAAGAATTTTCTATCTCAATCCTTTTTTTGTTTGTTTCCTACCATGGAGTATTCTTCAGATAAATTAGAACCCTTTTTTGTAATATTTCTAAAAGTATAGTCACCATCTTATTTAAAGTTAAGTTTATTAAGCGCAACAATTGAAGCATCGTAGCCATTTTACGGTTGAGAAGACCATAAATTATTTTAAAGGCGAAAATAGTCCTAAAGGAACATACGTAGCAAAAAAAATAAAAAAATTTCAAATTATTGATCATGTATAACAAATCACTTCTTATCATTAAAATTTGTATTGTATTAAAAGAATCCGGTTCGAAGGACCTAAAATCAATATATATATACCAACCAGAAAGAAGCATTTTTAACTGTCAAAATTTTTTGTTTCACTGTAATTTTTTTAAAATTCACATCATTATAATTTAAATTTTGAAATTTGTTTTGACATTTTACCATTTCCATTTCCATTAATTAGTTGACAATTTCATACTTGTACAAATTTAAATATATTTTTGTTTAGGGTTGCCAATTTTAGAATATTTCTGAAACTACAAGAGATAATCTAAATGGGAAAAATAGACAAAAATGGTATAACAACACTTTAAGTGATTTTGAGTCAATTTACGTATAACCATCCGTCCGTATGTCTGTCCTGCTAGCTATCCAAGTAAACGTTGCCCAGACTCTACAACTCCCACATATTGAGATATATTGATGTTATTTTTATGGCTAAAGCTACAAGACTGTTGAAATTTGTGATATTCTGTCCGATATTTCAGAATGCTCCAATGCAAATGTCCTACCAAAATGGTCATAAAAAGTCTTAAATATGAAGCGATTTTAAAGAAATTCTACACTAAAATGTCTTACGATACTCTAAATCTATCTGACAAATTATGCGATTTGGTTCGGTCCATTACTTCTAATAGGTCCCATGCATGCTCCCTTCCCAAATATCACTTTGAAGGGCATAAATCCCACATATACGTTGTAATAGTTATATAACAACTAGTCAAATTAAGATAAATACAATCTAAGATTGATGTTCAAAATTATACGTGGGTGGGTCCATCATTTCTTCTAGCTCCGATTTAACCCCCCAGAAAAAAATCCTTCCCAAACGCATACATTTCACACAAATTCTTAATATCGTATTAATATAATTCACACTTAATCATAAATCAAAAAAGCAAATTATACGAGGCTCGTATAATTTGCTTTTTTTGCGTAGCGATCATTTACAGCCAACAATATAGGGTATTACATAGTCGGTCTTAAGGACTATAAAATTTCTACTTTTTTACAATGGTCGAATTGCAGTGGGTCTGGACTTTTGGATACAAAATTTTAATTAAAACAGTATATGAAAGGAAAATTGTAGAAAAATTTAATTAGATGTAATAAATTGTAGAAAAGGGTACTGTATAAGACCTAAACTAAATAATGGATTGTTTACGCATATAATTTTGTAAATCGTTTTAAATTTTCATACAACTTATTTCTGTTAAAATTTTTACTGAAATCTATTTATGTTCAGAACTTTAAATGACCTTAAAATCCCATTCTGGGATTTTAAGGTCATTAAAATCCCATGAAATATTGAACCAAACATTAACAAATTCAATAGATTTTGTCGGCCAGAAAAAAAACAATTACATTTACCAAATTTCGTTAAGATATGTCAAAAATTGCGACCTGTAAAATGTTCGCAACGCTTACATGGAGTGCCGGACAGAATGATAGACGACAGATCTTTTTTAAATCGATTCAAAAAATGATTCTGAGTCGAAAGTAATACTTGAGTATATTACCAAGATCAGCACAAAACGCATAATATCCCAAAACACCTATAATGGTGTATAAGGTTTAAGTATGTCCTTTTAATGGCAGCGTCAGGAGTTATAAGACGGTAATAATTTTTATAATT
>PYHX02000495.1:16691875-16721023 GCA_004302925.2 Cochliomyia hominivorax
GAAAATTTCCATTTAATTATTCTATTTGTTAAACCGTTTCTAATAACTTAAGTCAAAAACCGCACAAAGCAACACAAATATATCCGCACACATACATACACACAGAGAGAGAGGGAGAGTAAAAAAAACACACTTAATATGCATTAATTTTCTTGTATTTAAATTTATTTTTATTATTTCGCTTTTTTTTCTTAATTTATTTCTGTATTGTTTTCTTTCTCTTGTTTGCTTTCAAGCATTTTTTTATAAATAATTTTTCTATTTATTTTAGTTGTTTTTCTTTTAGAGTTTAAAACATGGCTAAGTATTTTGAAAATGCGACAAAAGGATGGTTAAATGAAAGAAACAATAGAATAAATTTAAGCTTAGAATGGGTGCTAAATGGTTCCAGGAAGGGTGTGAGGGGGGTTGGTTGAGTAATAGGTGGTAATGAGTACGAAGAGGAAAAAAAGAACGAAATTGATGTCGTGGTTATGGCAGAAAATTAGAAAATAACAGCAATTTTAGAAAATGAAATGCTTTAATTATGTATTTTAAATAAATATTCTATACAGATACACAATACATAGACATTTTTTTACAAGTGAAAAACAACTTAACGAATTTTCTATTTCCGGTTGTATTTATTTTATATTATTATTTTTTTTTGTTTAATAATTATTTGCAAATGATTTTATTATGCACTAAAAATTTTGTAAATGACATAAAGAACTTAAAACAATCAAGTTAAGGAGGTAAAGAAAGAGAGTTAAACAAAAGCGTAATATTTCTGACACTCTCTCTTTTCCTCTCTTATTAAAGGTTATCAGCGACAACTGTAAGAGGAGGATGGGATTAAAAGGCATCCGATTTAAAAGGTTGTAAACATTGAATATTACAAAAATATTTGTTATAAATTTGTATGGTTCTGTTGTGTGTTTGTGTGTGTTGGAGAGTGAGAAAGAGAGCATTTTAAACAAGTGGCACGGATAAAAGAAATTCATCATAATATTTATTTTTTGGTTTATCCTTGCAAATTCTCAAAACATAATTTCTAATATAAAAGTTTTTTTATACAAAAAATCTAATAAGAATATTTTCAGTTATGACGTAAAATTGACAAAGGATTTTGTGTGTTTTTATAAATGGCAGAGAAGTGAGAGTGAAAAAATCTGAACAGTGAAAGCTACTGAGAAACTACAAAATCTAAACATCATTAAAAGATATATTTCTCTTTCCAAACCACTAATTACCCACAAAAGGACTATTTATGTTGAGTCTATCTTAGCGATTTATAAGTCCCTAAAATCGCTTTTAAAGAATTTTTACTAGAACATAATATATTCTTTCAATGGAATTATAATTCAAAAATTTTAAAGATCAATTTTCTAGTTTTAAAAACAGTTATGATTTGTTCAACCTCACTCCTTGTGTTTGTGTGTGTTTGTCTTGTTGCTGAGGAAATCCTTTTTATTAAAATAAGTATCATGTCAACAAAATTATTGCTGCTGTTCATTGTTATTATTCCATCTTTTATTATGACTGATGTCGACATCCTTCATTTTATTTTCTACAGGATGTGAAAAATTCCAAAAAAAAAAAGGTTAATGTTAAACAAGTTATTCACTCATTGTCTTCTTTTTATTATTATTTGTTGGAATTGAATTTTTGTTTTAATTTTTTCCAGTTTTGTGTTATTTAATTTGGCTTTTATTTTTGCTTATTTTTATTAACGGGCCAAGTGTTTGGCCCCCACTTTTAATTTAATTAAAATTTTGTGGTAAATGGAAATTTTTTTGAACGATTTTATATTTAAATATTAGAACTGACAATGAAGTCCTAACAGAAAATACGAAAAACACAAATACGATATGTCCTTAAGGATGTGACAAGTGAAAAGAAGAAAAATATAATTTTATTTTTCAATTTTTTCTCTTAAATATCCAACTAAATTTTTAAATCCATTGTCATCCTTTTGAAACAGCGATAAGTGCAAAAAAACTTGGATCACTTAAATCAATTAAAACGAAAATTGAACTAGAAGAGAACTAGAACAGAGCTAAATAAGAATTAGAACAGAACAAAAACAGAACTAGAACTGAATTAAAACTGAATTGAAACTTAATTAGGACTGAAATAGAACAGAAATAGAAAGGAACTTAAACAGAACTAGGAGAAGAACTAGGACAAAACTTTAAAAAGAACTAAAACTGGACTAGAAAAAGAACTAGTACTGAACTAGAACAAATCTGACTAGAATAGAACTAGAGCAGAACTAAAACAGAACTAGAATGGATCCAGAACGGAACTGCAACAAGAGCTAGGACAAAACTAGAATGAAACCAGAACGGAAATAGAATCCAACAAGAACGAAACTAAAAAGGAATTCTAACGAAACTAAAACAGAACTACAACGGAACTAGAACTAATCTAGAACAGAACTAGAATGGACCCAGAGCGGAACTGCAACAGGAACTAGGACGAAACTAGAACGAAACGAGAACGGAAATAGAACGCAACAAGAACGAAACTAAAAAGGAACTCTAACGAAACTACAACGGAACTAGAACTAATCTAGAACAGAACTAGAATAGAACCAGAACGGAACTGCAACAGGAACTAGGACGAAACTAGAACGAAACGAGAACGGAAATACAACGCAACAAGAACGAAACTAGAACTAATATGGAACAGAACTAGAATGAAAGTAGAACTGAATTAGAATAGAACTAAAACATACTAAGTACTGAACTAGAACTAGTACTGAACTAAAAATATAGAACTGAATATATAAAGGAAGATCGGAATCAATTCCCTCCCAAACTTTCTTTCTTTTTAGTTTCATTTTTTCGTTTTGAACATTATTTGAATAAAATTTAGGTCCCATGTAGCCACCTAAGTTTTCCCTAGATTTAACTGCAAGTCACTGAGTCCAACAGAGAAATGTTGTATCATTTATCGCCCACAAGTACATTACAGTTGTTTTACCAACTGTACAAAATACCGCTCAAAACATAACTCTACAATGAATATCGTTTGATCTCAAATCGTGCCAACAACATCAGTCAGGACCTAAATAATTATTTTTTTCGTCAGAGAAATTTACTCCTTTTCACTTCTCTGCCCATTTTATGTATTTTTGTGTGAATTTTAGATGATCTTCTTTATGCTGTTATTTGAGCCCAGACTAACACTTCTCAATATTATGCTTCTTCAATATTATGTTTTCGTCTCTACGTAAAATGCAAGCAGCATGTTTGGAAGGCACAGGAAATTTAAGTCTGTTTTTATTTGTGTAGAATATAATTTCTTATGGGTTCCTTCAGGTTTTATAATATTAATCTGTCTATTTGTCGATTTTGACTTTCTCGTTCACCTAAAAAAGGACCGTTAAATTGCCTCTTATTGATTAATGATATAATGACTTTAAGATTAGCAAAACAAAGCAAAACAAAAATAGAGAACAAATTAAATGCGTTTTTAAGAATGTGTACCAGTGTATATTTGATTGTAAATATAAATCTAAGATTAACTGAACTGAATCTAATACTGGAATTAATTCGAATCTAAATTTTAATCTGAATTTCTCTAGTTTCGTATATTTGTTCAATTATTTTCTTGTCAATTTATGAACTATATGATCCTCTATTATAATCTATTTCTGTTCTTATATTCCCAGGGGTAAGAAGTTAAAAATCGAATTACTTAATTAGTTGATAATTGAATGAAAATTAAAAATTTATATGTTTTCTCAAACTAAAGTCAATAACAACAAAGTCTTAACAACGTGGCATTTCTAGTTCAATTTCAGAGACATTATTATGTGACCCTCGCAATTTAAATTGGCTAAACAACAAAACAAAAAAAGTTTTATTAGTTAAATTTATTTTTCTCTATTTGTCCTTATGTCTAAGATAAGATAAATATCCTTATTATATTACTTGATTGATTAAAAATACATCATTGGAGAGGAAAAAAGTGGTTAAATTAATTTTCTTTAATTAAGTCTTTTTTTCTTGTCTCTAATTTTTTGTGCTTAAAGTTTTATAGAGGTTTTTAATATTTTTTTTATTTATTTTTTGTTCATACTTTCAGCTGGTAAACATTCATTATATTTATTCTACACTTTATTGATTGTGTGGTATACATTTCTCGGGATTTAGTTTTAATTTACTTTACTTTAGAAAACACACATTTACAGACACACACACACACACATTACATGCATTCGAATATATATTTAACCAGACAGCAGATGCATTAAAAATGAAGGAATAGAAGAAAAGTAAGGATTGTGTTCGGTTATGCTGAAAGTTAATAACCACAAATAGAGTTTAATTTATCTATTAAAACACAATTTTAAAACGAGAACTCGAACTGAGCTGGAACTGAACTGGAATTGAACTAGAACTGAACTTGAACAAGAAATGAACTAGAACTGAACAAGAGATGAACTAGAACTGAACTGGAACTGAACTAGAACTGAACTAGAATTCAATAAGAATTGAATTGGAACTAAATTAGTACTGAACAGGACTGAACCTAAATCTGAAGTCTGAAGCCTGAACTTACAAACAAAATGACAAACTTTATATATCCTCATTGATGTGATGAAAAAGTGTAAAAATAAAATCAATCAAACTATAAAATAAAAAAGCATAAATTGAAGAAAAAATGTAATACAGAGTTTTTAAAGGATAGAAAAAATCAAGTAAGTAGTCTTAGTAAAAATAATAAAGAAAAAATAAAAATAGAAGTTTTAGACTAAAGAAAAACTTATCAAGAGAAAAAGAAATGGAAACGAAACGAATCACTACAATTTGCAATTGGATATTGATGATGACCAACTAATGTTAGCCAACAGCAAATAGTTAAATAGCAAAGTAGCAAGCAGCAACAGCAGCAGCAGCGTCATCATAATAAATATGCCACATGCACATAGTTTTACATACAAATTAATACACATTTCAGTGCACAAATACATTAACATATATTGTACCTCTAGTGCATATTTTTTTATGTCTTTATCGAGATTTATAAAGATGGAGATGACGATGATGTTGGCATACAGTCAACATCATTTTTATTGCAAGTTTTGGTGGCAGCAGGCCATTTGAAACTACCTTGAGGTGGAAGGCAGACAGTTACTTTATATTGCCATCATTATTACTTTAATTTTCATCATTCAAATGTAGATAAAAAACACAACGTAACCTCACTTTTATTACTATTTTTATTTCAATTCATATTTATTTTTTCTTCATAATTTCCTGGTTCATTACCATTGATTTGATATCGTTAACATTCAGGAAAGGAAATTAAAAGAATTTATTTCAAAAAATCGTAATTTTTATGTGCAAACGGGGAAAAACATCCCGACTTGTCTTTGGTTTACATTTTTTTCTTGTAAAAAACAATCATGGAGTTTAGTTTTATTTTTTAAAAAAGAAATAATTATTTTCTTATCGAATTTTTTCTTTCCACAATTCGATGAAAAAAGAAATATTTTATACGTAAAGAAAGAGCTTGATGAAATTAGAGTGTAAAAATGTTTTGATTCCTTTCTGTGTCAGTAGAACCACTTTTCTAGTGTAAAATTTTTCTCCAAAATTTTTAATAAAAAAATTGTTCTATAAAGAAAATTTCCCTTAATGATTTTCTTATTTCTCTCTTAATATTTTATAAGAAAAATTTAAGTATTTCTGTTTTAGAATTTTCTACAAATAAAAAATAAAAATTAAAAAAAATATTGAAGTAAGTTTTCTAAAAATTGCACCTTAAGAAAAATTCTCCTAGCAAAACTCTTCTCCATATTTTATAAAGAAAAAATTAAAAAAAAAAAAAAAAAAAAAAACAAATCCAACTTAAAAAATTGATCTCAATAATTTATTTTAAAGAAAAAACTCCTTCAGTTTTTTGCTTTTAAAAAATATTTTTAGTAATGTTTTCTGTAAAGAAAATTTTTAATTTTCTGTTTTTTATTAATATTTTCCGTTATAAAAAGAATCTGAAAAAAAATTTGTTAATACAAAATGTTAACTAAACTAAAATTTTACTTAAAAATTCCTAATGTAAAATTTTCTACAACTGTTCTGTAAGCAAAAATTAATCTCAAACAGAAAATCACTTAAATTTTTTTATCATAATTTTCTATGGAAAAGATTTTTTGAAATCCCCTGAAAATATTTTGTTAAGAAAATCTCAAATAATTAAATATTTTTATCATTTTTTTTTCAAAAAATATTTTATTAAAGAAGAAACTTTTTGAGAAATTCTAACAAGAGAAAAATTTTCTCAAATTTTTTAATTTTCTTAAAAAGTCTTTCAATAAATTTTCTGTTGGAAAAAATACTCTAAAATTTTCCTTCAAGACAGATTTCTTTCAAATTTCCTGTTAAAAAAAAGTCTCTCAAATTTTCTATTGAAAAAAAAAATATTTAAATTTCTATTAAGAAAATGTTCACTTAATTTTTCTATTAAGAAAATGTCTTTAATATTTTTTTAAGAAAAGTTTTTCTTAAGATTTTGTACAAAAAATTTTTCCTAAATTGAGTGTTATGAAAAATGTTCTCTCAAATTTTCTGTAGAAAAATTGTTGCAAATTTTCTATAGAAAGAAATTGTTAAATTTTCTACAAAATTCTCTCAATTTTTCAATTAAGAAATTCTGCAAGGAATTTTCTATCATAAAAATTCTACTATTAAAAAGTTGTTTTCAAACTTCCTCTGAAGAATTCCGTTCTTAAATCATTTAAATTTTATTTTAATCTCCTAAATTTTCTTTTAAGAAAAATTTCCCAAAATCCTATTAGGAGATATTTCTCTTACATTTTGTGTTAAAAAGTTGTTTTTTAAAAGAAAATAATTAATTTATTAAAAGAACAATTATTTCTTAAAAGAAGATTAACTATCAAAATTTTCTTTTAAGACAATTTTCTTAAAAATATTGTATTAAGAAAAGTGATATTAAAATTTTTAACTGAAATTATTTATTTCAGTATTTTTGGTATTTTTTTACACAAATTTTCAACCATTGTTCTCTTAAGAGAATTGTTTCATTTTTGTTCATTCTTCTTAACTTTTTTAACATTCATATTATTTGCAGTATTGAAAATATTCTCCCATTTTTCTAGTACAAAAAATTCTCTCATTTTTGTAATACTGATAATTTTCTTTAATTTTTCTTGTGATGAAAAATTTCTCTCATTTTTCTAATAAGAGAATTTTTCCCAAATTTTCTGATACTTAAAAAGTCTCAAGTCCATCTGATATAGGAAAATCCGTAATATTCTTATATGGAGAAAGTCTACATCTTTTGATAAAGAAATTGAAAATTTTCTCACATTTAATCTTTAAGTTTTCTGGTATAAAATTGTTTTTTTCTAATTTTTCCGGCATAGAAAAAAGTTCTCAGTTTTCTGGTATAGAAAAAATGATCTCATTTCTCTGGTATGAAAACATTTTACTTGATTCGCTTAATTTTTCAATTATTGAAAGTAATCTAGAATGTTTATGTCATAAAATTTTTTCCTAGTTTTTCTATTATAGAAACACTAAATTTTCTGGTTAAGAAAATTTTCTCTTATTTCTTTGACTGAACTTTATTATATTTAAAAGTATTTTTCAGAATAAAATTTTTCTTTATAGAAAATTAAAAAATATATATCTTCTATGTCTCTGTTAAGAAGGATGTAGTTTACAAAATACGTGGAGAGAAACTTTCATGGGAAAGTTGGGAGATATCTTTTAAGAGAAGTATATATCTTTTTTCTAACTGACATATTTTATTATTTATTTATATTTATTACATAAAAGACATATTTTAATTTTTATTTCGATATAGAAAAACGACTCGTCAAATTTAAATCAAATTTCAAACGAAAATAGTAAAGGTAAAGCAAGTTTAAGTTTTGAGTTAGAGCCATATAAACATAACTGAGACCACTTCACAGGGTCTTTGATTCTCTTGATCCGGTCAAAAAAGTATCATACTTATTTCTCTTTAAATTTTTATATAAAACACTCTGTTAACAAATGTATCCGAAAGTCAATGTGACAATTTCAATCAGATGAAACTCAATCAATGTCAAAGTTTTAATGAAAGACCTCCATTTTTATTTATAACTCTCCTTTTTTTCCTTCGCTACATTTGTATTTAATTCATTGCTATAATTTCATTATTTTGCTCGGTTTTTTTTCGTTCTCTCTTTTTTGTTTGGTTGAATTATTTAAAGATTGACACCACTATTGATTACATTCGACACATAAACAACGAAATGAACAATAAAATTGCAAATTATAGAAAATTTAATTGAGTGTTCTCTTTCATTCATTCATTCATTCTTTTATCTTGTATTCATGCATTCCATCATTCTTTTATTCACACAAGATATATGAATGTGATAGAGTGAAACTATTGTAAAATTATAATCGCCATTGCAAATTCGCATCATAATGGCGGTGGTAAATGCTATAGCAGCAATCATGCAGCCTTAACAAACTCATAATTTTCACTTGTCGCTTTTAGGCGTCATTCTATCAGGAAAATAACATTTGTGTGTATGAATGTTGGAGCTAGTGAATAAATGAAGACATGACACTGATAATGCATAAAATTACCATCAAACTTAAAGTCATCGTCATCATCATCAACAGCATAGTCATGGCGATATATAGATAGATTTTACAACACCAAAGGCAATATTATTAACTGAATGAGTGAATGAATATAATTTTTTATCTTCCCTTTTCCCATTACAGGCCTTTTATAACTCATCCCTTTGGTGGTGAAAAAAATGGAAATAATTCTGTTAAATTTGATTTTGTTCTCATTTGATGTAACACAAGAAAAAATCTAAGAAAAATGCTTAATTAAATGAATGAAAAAGATACAAGTAAGAATACTATATTCGGCTATGTCGAATTTTAAATACCCTCCATCAATTAAATACATAAAACTTAATGTTATAGTAAAATTTCATTCTACTTTGCCGATTTATATTTAACTGATTTATGAAAGTTCGTCGCTTGAGCTTGCAGCTGGTCCCAGAAATCGATTTATATCTTTTAATATATTGAACAGAATTTACTGATTTTAAACCTGAAACTTCCCAATCCATATTTTATTGAGCTAAGTCAATTATTGTGGATGGGAGCATGCCAACAACAGACATACAGACGGACAGACAAGCAGATAGACAGACGGACAATGATTTTGATTTGTTGCACGAATAAATATATACATTATGGAATCTGAGATGATTACTTCTCAGCGTTACACAAGGAATGACAAAGTTAATATACCCTCTTCACCACTTGCTGTGGTGGAGGGTATAAAAAATTATTTGTTAAAGCAATTTTCTGCTTGACTACAGATTTTCAACAAAATTTAAAATTTTTTCCCGATTTTTCTAAAGAATTTGATTTGATTTGACACTCAAAAGGAAATTTCGTTTTATTAACAAAAATTTCTCGAAAAAAAAATTAATTAATAAAATGAATTAATTTCAAACAAAGAGAATTTCTATTCATTCATCTTTAACTTTGTGTTCTTGAGAACGAAATTTTAATTTAATACGCTCCTTTTTTAAAGCATTTTACAAATTTCTATTTAAAATGTGTCACTAAAGGCTAAATAAAGTTTTAATTATGTTTCTGACACATCGTAAATAGCAACGAAAAAAAACACGTAAAAAATCTTTTCACCAAAAATATAAAAAAAAGTTTACAGAAAAATCTGGAAAAAATAAATAAATGAGTATAAAAAATATAAAAGAAAACATAACTCCAACCCAATTTGAGTTTTTTCTCTAATAATCTTTTTGCTTTTGGACACGTCGCGACAATTTGTTAGTTTTATTTAAAGGCAGAAATACAAAAAAGAGGAAAAATATCAGGATAAAAGTAATGAATACCAACCAAACACCAATGACACAAAAAATAAAGTAACCCAATGAATTTTTATGTTAATTTTTTTTTTAAATCTGCTATAAATTTTAATTTACAAAAAAATCTACAATTAACTTTCGCTTTACAGAAAATCTACAACAAACTTTCATTGTAGGAAAACTTTACCACGATTATAGTTTTAGAGAAAATTAAGAATAAATTTTCGTTATAGAGGAAATTTAAATTTCTGTTTTAGAGCAAATTTACGATAAATTTCCGTTTTAGAGCAAATTTACGATAAATTTCCGTTTTAGAGCAATTTTACGATAAATTTTAATTTAAGAGAAAATTTACGATGAATTTTCGTTTTAGGGAAAATTTACGATAAATTTTCGTTTTAGAGAAAATTTACGATGAATTTTCGTTTTAGAGAAAATTTACGATGAATTTTCGTTTTAGAGAAAATTTACGATGAATTTTCATTTTAGAGAAAATTTACGATAAATTTTCATTTTAGAGAAAATTTACGATGAATTTTCGTTTTTAAGAAAATTTTCGATAAAAACGTCTCTCTCAAAGAAATTACAGAAATTTTTATAGAACTTCAATAAAAAATTCTGAAAAGAAATTTTTCAATAAAAAAATCTCAAAAATTTTGTGAAAAAAATTTTTTGACTAGAAAATTTTGTAAAAGAAATATTTTCTCTATAAAATTTTGTGGAAGAATCTTTTTTCTCTCCAGAAATTTTTTTCTCTGGAAAGTTTTGTGAGAGAAATTTCTTTTTTAAGAAAATTGCGGAAATTTCTCTAGAAATTAAATAAAGTCGGTAGAAAAATCATGACAGAATTTTTTACTAAAAAAGTCTCGATGAAATTTTTCAATATGAAAATCCTGAAAAACATTTTTCAACAGAAAAATCTATAAAATGTGTGCGAAAAAATATTTTTCTAGACAATTTTTATGAAAAAAAATCTCTATAAAATTTTGTGAGAGAATTCTTTTTCTCAAAATTTTTTTTCTGTAGAAAATTGTGCTGTAAAAATTTTACGAGAGATTTGTTTATAGGAACATTTTTCTATAGAGATTTAAAAGAAAATACATTTCTGAATAGAAAGTATTGAGTGAAGTATTTCTTTAAAGAAACTTTGAAAAAAAATATTTAAAGAAAATTTTTTGATAATTTTTTATAGAAAATGTTTCTTTAGAAAATTTTGTGAAAATTCTTTCCAATGGAAGAAATATTTTTTCGCAAATTAATTTGAGGAAAAAATTTTTTCCGATAGCAGAATTTAAAAGAATTTTCTCCATTATAAGAATTTTGAAAGAGTTTTTTTCTATGAAAAATTTGAACAAATATTTTCTGAAGAAATTTTTGATATAAATTTGTTCTATACAAAATTTTTGCAGAGAAAAAAACTGATTGGAAAAACATTTCTATAGAAAATTTTAGCAAAAATTTCTTTATAGAACATTTTAAGATAAATTTTTATTTATAGATAATTTTATGCGATTTTTTTAAAGAAATATTGAGCAATTTTCTTCAAAGGAATTTATTTATTATTAATTATTTTTTTTTAATCTTTAAATCTAATTGTTTGCTGGGCAAAACGGGAGTTAGTGTTACAACAAAATTCAGCAAATAAAACTTATTTGCGTATAACAACTGACGGTATATTTTGTTAACATTTAGATTTGTGTATGTGTGTGTGTGTGTGTGGGTGTACATGAACATTTTGCCTGAAAGTTGTTATACATTTAAATAGTTTATTTTAGTTTCTACTTTTTTGGTAACTTTCTCATACTTCAATTGCAAATACACACACACTTACATACAGCTGGTATAAACATTTAATCCTACGACTTTTTACAAACCACGTACTATTATTGCACTTTAAGTTTTGTTACTATGAAAATGCTAATAAAATATTAAATAAAAATAAAAAATAAAAATAAAAAATAAATAAAATAAAATAATAAAAGTTAAAAAAAAAATTAAAATAAAAAATTATGTAACAAAGTTTGATAACAACATTTTACAACAATAATAAAAACATTTAAGTGAAAAAAATATAAAACACGAAAAATCTTTTCTTTTTTTAATAAAGTTTTAACAAAATGTTTCTCTCTCCCTCTCTCTCTCTCGATGAATTTTTTTTTGCAACTTATTTTTTGTTGTTGTTGGATAAATGTTTATAGAAATTAAATATTAAAATTAACGTTCATAAAGTAATTTATATTGATGTTATAATCAAAAGAGAATAATATAATCGGTTATGCCGAATCCTCAATATCCTCCACAACAAGTGTGTTGGAAGAAAATACGTTATTTTTCGTACATACACACTCACTACAACACTCACAAAGGAATTCATATACAAACTTTTTTCTTACATATAAGATAATGATACATATACTTTAATATTAAGTCAAAATTTCATACTTATTTGTCGACTTATAATTGAGAGTTTTTCGCTTGAACATAGAGGTTGCCTCAGATATCGGTCTATATATCTTTTAATCAATAGAATTGATTTTTCTGATTTTAAATAGATAACTTTTCAGGTTAAAGCGTGTCAAAAACCGACAGATGGACAAATTGACAGACGGACATAGGTAAATCGAGTCAAATTTTGATTTGATACAAGAATATATGTATATATTATGGACTCTAAGATGATTCCTTTTTAGCGTTACACACGGAATGGCAAAGTTACAATATATACTATAATAGAGTCAATGACTTGTTGAGATCTAAGCATCTAATCAATAGTGTTGCCCCTTTTCAGGCTCACGGATGGCCAAGATGTGATGTCGAAAAATTCTAAACACACATTTCTCATTAAAACTTTTAACCCAAATATTATTTGATTTTTTCTGAACAAGTTACCTTCATTCATTTGTTTAATTTCAAACAAATGAATTGAATTGTAAACCTGATTAAAATGAGTTACTAGAAAAATGTGCGCATTAAGTTAAATATATATTTTTAAGAAAACCCAACATGGTATTACAAAAGGTTGGCCAAGCATTTAAAGGTCTGCCGAGAAACTGTTTTCAATGTTATCAAACAGTAACGGAAGAACAAGTTCGTTGATCAAAATACTGGTTCAGGTAAAATAAAGGGTTCACATGATGGTTTTATATCCAACAAATAGAAAGCATTTTCAAAAGAACTGCCAATATATCCGCAGCTCTGTTGCCTCACTACTATTTGGTAAGGAAAGTTATAGTTAATATAGATTTAAAAACATGCAAGGCTTCAAAAGTTCCCGACAGGAATGTTTCTAAAGCTTTAAAGGCCAAAAACAGAGCACAAACATAGAAGTTTAAACAATATTCT
Organism: Cochliomyia hominivorax; assembly: GCA_004302925.2. Taxonomy (NCBI): domain Eukaryota; kingdom Metazoa; phylum Arthropoda; class Insecta; order Diptera; family Calliphoridae; genus Cochliomyia; species Cochliomyia hominivorax. The sequence continues at coordinate 16,705,083 of PYHX02000495.1, forward strand.
TGCTGCATAATGGATGACGAAACGTTTGACCTGGAAAATGTCTAAATTTTCGGGAATAAAGAAAAGTTTTGAAACCAAAAGCAGTCAAAATTTTCTAAAAAATCTAGGTATGACCAACGATATGCAGTTGCACCAAATGAAGTCAATAATTTTTTAAAACGGTCTCCATAAATACCAAAATTAATATTAACAAAGTTTGCACTTATTTTTGCTCTTACTTGTTATCCTGTCGCTATGGTAAACAAGCCCTTAAGTGGTAAAAGAACGATAATGTAGTATTTTACCACGACAAACAAATCTTCAAAATGTCCGGAGCTAGTGGCAGTGGATATGGGGCTCTTGTTTAAAGAGAATTGAAGAACAGAAAGACGGTGTTAGAATTTAAATAGAGAAGGGCTACGTATTCATGTAAAGTGACGGAAACGTTAATGGAATGGTGTCTCGAAAAATGTTGTGAATTGTAACTGCAAATCTAGTAGTTTCATTTTTCTTAAAATATATGTATGTTAAGAATATTTCGATCTTACTCCTAAGTTGGGGACAGTCACAAAAACCTGCTGGGTATTTATAATGGAAACCGAAATTTTAACACACTAGAAATTCGTGACTTCACCAGTAAAGTATATATCTTCATCTGCCTGGACCACATCGTTTGTTGTTTTAACCAGTTTCCTATTTAAAACCAGCCATATCATATGTAGAGTGTAAAAATAACCTGAAAAAATTAACTAAAAATAAAAATGACATAAATTGTATTAAGTGTGTTTGTATCTGTGTACATACAGTATTTTTAATGTTTATTAAATTTAAAACTGCAAAAAAGTATAACTTTTTGTAATTAATTGACATGAACGTCAGCCAATTATGTCACAAGTTTGGCAACAAAGATTCACACTCTCACAACTTTTCCACATACATGCAAACAAATATGAGCAGCTATAAACTTTGCATATTTTCACCTCTCTTTTTTATATATTTTTTTTTAATAAAATAATTTCTTTTATAAAATTTTCGAAATTAATCTTCTGCATTTAACATGATTTTTTTTCCATCACGACTTGAATTCTGTGAGCTTCTCTTACTTAACTCATTCCGTTTTCAGCAAATACAAATACAATGACATTTTGATCGTCATCATCATGATTACATATTTATTGTCATCATTTGCAAATGTTATATTCTCGCCATCTTCTCATTCTCACACTTACTCAGTCCATCATCGTCAATGTAACATTTAGCTCCTCTGGCTGTTGTTGTTGTTTTTTTTTCCAATTCCATTTTTCTCATCACAAGTATTATCATCATTAACGTCAACTGTTTGGTGAAATCATGCAACTGTAACCGATTTATTTACTTAACTGACCTGAGAGTGTTCATGCCACTGAATCTATAGCAAATAAAAAAATAAAACAAGAACAACAACACAATTTAATTCTATGTTGTAAAAACGCCAAAGGTGTTTAACACAATGTTATTTTCTGCTGCTGCTACTGCTCCTGTGTATTTTTACCCTACACCACCATGGATGGTTGGGTATTATGCATTTGAGCAGATGCTGTTAAGGGGATGGAAAATAGTTCTTTCACTACTTTTAAGTACACCGATCGACTCAGAATAACTTCTTGATTGTACTCGTCAGTCTGTCTGGCTGTCCATGGCAAAGTAAAGGTCACAGTTTTGAAAATGTCTTGATATCATTTTGGTGTGAGAATAAAGCCTAATGTGACCTTGTAACCCCCATATAGATGTTCTTCCGAATTATGAGGACATCTATATGTTGTAGCAAAAATTGAAACAATACAGTTTCCTAATTTTTTTCTCATGACTTCCAAATGTCACTTTCAAGTGCAGAAATCCCATAAATATACGTATAGACAAATATAAACCAGAATTGATCTCCGAATACATACATTCATATAGCTTCTATATACAGATCCTCCCAAAAAATGTCCAACGCATTAATATCACTCGCATATTAGTTTCATGTGTTAAACTCTTAAGCAGAAATCAGAAATTAAATTTATACGAGGCTCATTTTTGTAACTAAACATATGTCAAAGTGTATTTCGTAGTCGCAATGGACCCATGATTACTTCCATATTTGTTCTTCGCTTGTGCTTTTTTTACTGTCCTCGTCATTGTTGTTGTTATTTTTATTTTCAGTGAATAATTTTATTTTGTTTGCTTTTTGTTGTTGTTCTTGTTGTATCTGTAAAATTTATATTGATGTGTTCTGATTTAATGCCAGAGAATGTAAATGTAATTTAAGTGGACATCAGGGACATTATATGTCAGAAAAGCAGAAATATGGTTGAATATTGGCTAAATAGCATAAAGAATTTAATTTGGTTTCTGCTGCTTATGCTGCTGTTTTTGCTGTTGCAATAAAAAGTTAAAGGTTAACAATTGCTAAAGTCTTGTCTAAATCATTGAGTTCCATAATAAATGTTTTTTGAGTAGAAATTGTAATGAAATGGAAATAATTTAATATTGTAAAAAGTATGAAAATTGGAGATTTATTTTGTGAGTGGAAATTATGTGTATCATATATTAAAGGAATAAGATATCCCAAGCAGTTCAGAAAACATATATAACCTGAGAAGCATACTGAATTGGAGTTGTCTCTAGAGGAGTGATAGTATCTGTGGCCAACCTTAAGCAAGCATTTTGCCAAACAACATTTCCAAAAACATAAATATGAAAGAATGCAAAAAAGAGGGCTCATAGAAAGCACGCTCCTAGAAGAATGCAAATACCTCAACCTTTGGGACGTTTTCAGGTAGTCAATCAATTGCCGTAGTTACATCATAATAGGACCATTTGTCTGGACAATAACAGAACAGTAAAAATATAAAACTCCTGTCACAGAATAGTAAACATTAATTGTGGTCTTGTCAATCAAGATAATTGCAGATTCTGTAAAAGTGAGAGAAATTACCTTCTCGTATTTTGGTCAAACATACTTACGATTCCAAATATGACACATATAGTACTAAGGGGCGTAACTTAACAAGATCACTTTCAGAGATGCACGACAAGGTACTGCTAGAAATTATAATTCTATAACTTTTCAACCGTTATATTAAAAAAAAATCACACTGTTCCAGAACTTATGTAGTCAGAGTAGAACCGGTGGCCCTCTAAAATTGACCACTTTGATATTTTTTAATTTGCCAAAAATAATTTTAGAAACTAACACAAAGAAATGTTGTATATAGATAGGTGGACTTAACATAGGTCCGAGTTTTTTAAAATATTGTTTTAGCAACCATAAAAATATATGAATCCATTAAAAAATTATTTGATTCTCAATTTGAAACTATAAAAAACTAATTCTTCAGATTTATTCCAAAAATATAGCGAAATAAAATTATTAACTGCCGGACGATCTTTATAATAAAAGGCGATCATTGATGTTAAAAGATGCAAATGTTTTAACATTATTTGCACGGACTGAGATTCCAGGGATTCTAGAGATAAAACGATAAAATCATAAATGACATTTGGTGATACTCCAAAATATATTCATAACCGAGATTATTTTCCTATCTCCTGGACCAACTATAAACTTGTGTTACCTTAAATCTACTGATGAAGTCCTTAAGAATCTTCTCGTATTTTTAAACAATTTTTTGCAGTTCAAAAGTTTCAGATTTTTTTTTTCGAAAAAAGTTGGGATGACTGAGCGTTGTGAACTAAATGCAGGTTACAGCTGTTCAAACTATGTTTGAACACTCTACATAATTTGTATAGTTCTTTTACATTTCTAGTTATATTATTACTGTAAAATTAAGCTATTATTGTGAATATATTATTATATTGTGAATTACTCAGTAAAACCCTATTTTTTACACGAAGAACCGAAGAGGAACGAGAAGTTGCTTCTTTCGGTCTCTTTCGCTACTAACCTGGAACTGGTAACATCACGTGAATTAATAAATCTCTAATTATTTTTGTAATCTTCAAAGAAATAATAGTTATTAATCATTTATTTACTTCCATCAACATATGGAAGTAATCCAATAATTTCACTTACGAAATTATATACAAAAGTATTCAACAGCATTAAAAGTTATCCTGATGACAAATGGTGTGAAGCGATTCATTATTTTCCTGGCCCTATACAAAGGCCACTTCTGGAAATTATTTGAAACACTATTTAATTCGACTATTAAATACTCTACACAATTTTTTGGAAATAATTGGTACCTACAGAAATTAAGGAAAGACCCACGTAAAATTTGGTTTTCATTTTTCTTCTTAAGAGTTCAATACATTAATATAATTTGTGTGTGTAATTAATACATTTAATTTTTCTAGAGGTTCTACGAAAGGTATTATGTGACGTGCCTCGTACATTCGAACATGGTTTCCTGTACATTTTTATCTAATTGAAATCAATTGTAAATAAAATGTCAATAAGATTTATCCACTTTTAGGTGATATTCGGAGTTGGTTCCGGTTATAAGGATCCATTAATTTTTAATTTTTATGAGCAAAAAAAGGAACTCTATTCCAGGCATATTACATATGCCAAAACTAAAACCAAATAGCTTCAAAACTAGGACCTATATTTTGATCACAATCTTTACATTTTAATTGACTTATGGAGTATTTCTGAGTTGTACCCTCTTGGAATATGTTTCAATAAAGTATGCTTATTTAAGATATTACATAATATTCACATTTAGGAGTAATTTCGGAAGTAAGTGTTATAGAAGTGCTGTAGGAAGTTATGAAAATTTTCTTACGATATTTTCTGTTTTCTATAAATCTGATTTATACGAAATATTATTATTTTAAATTCACTCTAAAGTGATTATCGGAAGTGGATCTGTGTGAGAGCTCATGTGGATCGACCTTATGAAAAATTACACTGATCGTCACTCATTTTAATACGCTTCCAAAAAGATTAAATATAACAATTTTTATACCCTTCACCTGACTAGTTCAGAAGGTTTATCAATCCGTTTGTAATTTTCACAATTTTCGACTTTGACCGTCAATTAGAAAGTATATTTTCTAGAAAGGTATGATAAAGAAATTGATTGAGCTATGTCCGTCCCTGTGTCGGTTAAAATCAAATTTATGAAGCCGATCTATAGTTAACATATATGATATGTATACCAAATGATTGGAAATACTTTCGAGAATTTTACTATTGAAATCCACGGAAAATTGGTTTATAAATGACTCAGATATTATCAAAACACTTAATGTACCTCAAACTCTTTTCGGGGTTTTTCTATTTTTTTCTAAGAATTTACAAAATTTAGAGACTTAATTTTTTCACAGATAAATCTCAATAAATTTAGCAGATTTATGCGCTGATGACATGAAGTGAATCGGATTATTTATTCCTGAGTTATAGGCAAATACATTTTTTCCTATATTTTGAACCCCCTATGAGACTTATGGACTTGGTTATGGCACTGATTGATTACAAATTCTTTTTCCCGAAATTAATCTTTTTCATTTGTCAAACTCGTTTCATAAGCCACCGAGATGGACAATTCTTTCTTTAAAAATTTAGTCCTTTGTGGTTGTTGTTGTTGTTTATGACTATAGGAAAACAATAACAACGTTTAAAAATAATGTTTTTCAGATTTTGCTCATTCTATTAATGGTAGAAATTTAACTGTCAGAAATATTTTTTGGATTTTTCATTTAAAGACATAAACCCGATTGGACCATTAGTTCCCAAGATATGAACAAGAACTTATTCTGACGCTCATGAGGCAGCTACGGACCTAGTTGCCACGTTGAAAAATTTCTACTTTTTTCCTTGAATTTTGTTTCTTTGTTTTTTTTTTTATTTTCAGATCGTTTCATAAATGGCCGAAATATTAACAACTCTTTATTTTTCTTGTGGTTGTTGTTGGATATTGTATTGAAAACAATAACAATGCAAGGCAAAGTAATATTTACGACTTTTTGAGCGTTCTATTTAAGCTAGAGACATCATTTTGTTACTATCAGATCGGACATAATTGGGAGAATTTTTGAGTTGAAAATATTACAGTAATCGGTCCATTAGATTTCGAGTTTTACACGAAAACGTACTTGCCGATATTTTGAACCACCTTTGGGACATATGGACGAAATTTTGTTGCCGAAAAATATTAATTTTTTTCTGAATTTTGATTTTTCTTATATATTTGTACTCGTATTGTTTTAGTGATATCGAAAACTTCTCGTGATCTGAATAAAATTTTGCTGACATATTGAATGCTCTAGAGAATCTATGTTGACTCATATAAGGGCTATAGTATTGGCTGTCATTTTCCCCCATTTGCTAGAAGTGAAAATTTATTATGAAAGCCTATTTAGAACAAGGAGTTAACGTTAAATGTTAATTTCGTTGTTAAAAAAAATATCCATATAAGTAAAGGTGAAGGGTATAGAAAATTCGGCATGGCCGAATTTAACCCTTTAGCTTGTTTTAATCTAAATTTATCTAAAATTGTGCCTTGTATAGTTTTTTAAAATGCTTCATGGAAAACCAGCCAGCCAGTAAGTTAGATAGACGAGCAGACTTCTTTAAAGTTTCGAAGAATTCATTTTGAATCGATCGGTTCTGTAGGGTACTTATAATTTCCTATAATAACTATAATTTAACCCTTTTTTTGTAAAATTGTTAAAAATATTCAAATTTCATTTCATATAGAAAAAATTTCCATTCGCAGTCAAAGTTTTATAATTCTTTGTCTGTTAACGCAAAAATTTACTTATAATAATTATAAAATTATACATCTCTGAGTGCATATGTGCGTGTGTGTTATTTGAGGTTTTCCAATTATATGATGACGTTCCCCCTTCCCCCAATAAAAAAGAAAATATTTACAAAAGAAAACTTTTTTACACATTTGCTTGTGTATTTGTCTGTCTGTCTGTCCGTCTGTCCGTCTGTCCGTCTGTCTATCCTCTAATAGAAAAAGAAACCACTGTCTCTGTCTATTTATTTAACTTCGAATAATGATAGAAAAACTTACGCTGACATTGGTAAAGAAATGCATATACACATATATAAACACATGCACACATACATATGTTTGGTAGTATGAACATTTTTTTGGGGAAATGAAAATTTAAATTGATTGCGGCCATGAATGTTGATGAAAGTTTTAATTGTTAATGTTTAACAAAAGAAAGAATGAGGGAAAAATGAGAGAAGGAATGAACAAGAAGAAAAGTAGATGAACACGAATGAACACAAATGTATGTGTTCACATGCAAATATTCAGAACAAAACAACACAAATGAAAAGAAAACTTTCAGATCTCAGTGGTAAAATTCATATATGACCTCTGTTGCAAATGATAAAGTTTATAGTTCAACATCTCAAACTCTTATTACAATACAAATTAGTTGGTTGGTACATATGACTGTACAGTGGGGCAGAATTTTTTATTTATTTATTTCAAAAAAAAGTTGTAACTTAATATCGGTTGAATGGTTCTGAAATTGAACATGATGGTACAGAGGATGGTTGTGTTATAATTATGGGAATATGGATCGAAGATTTTAAAGGTCTTAACTTGATTTTTTCTGCATACAGTTCAAAATATATCTGTTGTTACTTATTATTATTATTATTATTATTATTATTATTATTATTATTATTATTATTATTATTATTATTATTATTTAAGTAAAATAATTAATTGAATTTTATTTCTCCGACTTTTTTTGGATTTTGGAGAATTTTCATAAAGATATATATATCTGAAATTTTCAGAAAAAGTAGACCTTATAATTCTCAATCAAAATGTTGAAAAATTTTTAATTAGGAAAGGAATTTCCCTATGTTTTTTAAAGTATGAAGAAAAATCCCGAAATTGGGAATTTTTTAACAAATATTCCTTATTGCATAACCGTATTTGGATTTAGAATTAAGGCTGTGGGATTTTAGAACATATAAGTTAATATCAAAAAGAAAAAAAATCGATAAGAAAAAACTTAAATTCAAGTGGGTATGGACTTAGTCATACAAGGCTTTTGGAATACACAGTTTATTTAAATTTTTCCTTAGGAATTCATTCAGAAAAATATAAACTTCATATATGTTCTTAGGTTTTTTTTTGTTTTTAGATGAAAATGAAAAAATTCCGAACTTGTTGAATTCAAAAAAAACATTTTTTTTATTTTTTGATTGGGTCCAGATATGGATCTCATTCTTGTTTGCTTGATAATTAATTGAGGAAATTGGAAAAAGGTTCGGCGCAATACCTTTGGTAAATTTAAAAAAAAGCAGAGATCTTGTAAAATTTCGAAAATGCAAATTAAAATCCCTGTATCTCGAAAACTGTAAAAATGAATTACACTCTTTTAGTAGGTTCATCAAGCCATGTAAAATGGTAAAAATTCAACATTTTTATTTTAAAATTAAATCAAAAATTAAACAGGTGATTAAAAACATTCATATTCGTGGTTCCCTATTTTCGCACGTCTTTACGTCTTTTCACACGTCTTTATTCATACTGACCCTAACAGATCCATACTTTGATATTTTTTTCTTCTGCTATCATTTTATGAAAGTCGAAACCCATTTGCAATACTTTTGGATGTATTACAAAAAAAATAGACTCTAAATCTTTAAATTTTTTTAAATTAAAAAATCAAATACCAATAACTCGAAAACTATAAAACCAAATAACACATTTCAAAGAACTCGTAAACACCTATAAAATGGTAAATAATTAAAAATTTTAATTTGAAATTAAATGAGAAACAAAAATGTAAAAATTTTTTTAAAAATTAAATTTTTTAAATGAATATTTAAATGTCTTTAACTCGAAAACTATAAAAATAAAGCACTTTTAGAGAGATTATCAAGGACTATTTGACAGATGAAAAACTTTATTTTTTTTGAAATTTAATGGGAAACAGTTATTTGTCATGCGGTTAGAAAAATTGTATGTCCGTTGTACCTTATTTGGTATGTCTATTACTCAGACCATGTAAACTATTCGGGCCAACACTCCCACACCACTCTTCTTTGCTATAATTTATAAGATCTTGCATGACCTTGAATGGAAAAAGCTTGATTACTATAAAAAATATATATAAAGGACTCCTCAAGGGCTATGAGCAGGTAAAAAAAAATAAAATTTGAATTTTAAATTGAATGAGAAACAAAAATTTGACACGCTGTAAACAAAGTTAAAATCCAAAGGTACCATCTATTTCTATAGTTCCGCCCACGAAGACCCTAATGGGTTCACGCTTCCCTGCTTGTAATGCTACACTATTCTGCTATAATAAAGAAATATAAATTCCTTAAGCCGAACAAAAGTTACAGTCTCATATTCTAATAACAGATTCTGCCCTACTGTGAATTGTATGAGTGTGTAAGTTTGTCTGTGGGAGTGTATGTGAGTGTGTCAGAGAGGGATTTTGTAAATGCAGCTATTTTTGTGGCGAAAATCTTTTATAGTAATTTCGATTTATAAATACGAAAATTGTCTCATTTTGCATATGTTTTTTTTGCTCTCTTTTATCATACATTTCGTTTTCCGTTTCCCTCTCTCACATATTTATCACAATATTATTTTAACCATTAGAACAGTTACAAAAATATTTAACAATACTTTTATAAAGTTTTTCTTACACTTTCTTATTGCAACATGATGGAAGAAAACCAGCACCAAAAGTTTATAAACAAATAAATGAATAAAAATGAAGAAAATTGAGAAAATATCAAAAAAACTTTATTATTTTTTTTTTTTTGTTGTAAACTAAATAAGAAAAAATAAAAATAATAACATTCAATTTTTAACATTTATTCTTTCATTTGCGTATTATTTCCAAGAAGAAATATCCTCCCTTTTTGCATACGCATCCCTTGGCTGCTGTTGCAGCAACAAAAGAAGTTTTCTTGTTTTCTGCATCTTGAGCTCAATCGAGTTGAGAGTTGAGGATAATGAATAAAAGAAGATGGTGTTACATTTCTATGGAGACCCAAATTATTAAGTAACTTAACAAAAATTCTTACTTGACTTTTCTGTGTTGTTTTGAAATGTATAATTTTCTTAATTTAAGTTAAATCAGTATTGTTTACTTGGAAAAGAAGGAAATAAAGTTTTTCAAGTGAAAATTTTTTATAGAGTTAAAAGAGAAAGAGAATAAATGAAAAAAGGTTAAATAACAAACATTTTATTTCTATTTACGAAATTTTCCATCAAATCAAAGAACTTTATTCAAAACAATGAAGAAGAGAGGATAAAATGATAGTTTTGTCAAGGCAAGAGATTAACAGCAGGTCAAAACCGACTATATCCTACACCAAATATATTTCGTTAGATGGAATTTATCGCATTCTGATTGAAACTAAACTAAATAATGAATTTTTACACATTTTTACATCAAATCAACGAAAATTATTTAAATCAAAATAAAGCAAAGAAAAGTATTTCCTAGAAACTTAAATTGAATAAACTTTGTATATCAAAAAGACAAAAAACATATTAAAATATGAAGTTGTGCAATTTACATTTTAGAGATGACCCTCGTATAATAAAGTTGAGTAATTGGTGCGTTCATTAAATTAATTGTTCTAAATTCCTAAAATTTAATTGAGGTTTAAAACATACAGATGATTTTTTATGTGGACGATATATAAATATTAATGGGAAAGTTTATGAAGCGATCCTCGTATAATTTAAAACAATAGTATCTGAAATATTTGTAAAATTTGAAATACACCTACGATCTTTTGTGACCGTTAAACCCTATTTCGCGGAGATATTTGTAAGAGTGAAAAGTGAATTAAAAGACTGATCGCATCTAGTCTTTGGGCCAAAATATTACGATATCGATACACATTTGAAATAACGACCAGTTCACAACGTTCGTTGGCAGCTGACAATCATCAAAATAATTTCTCGTCATGCATTCTCTAGTGACTTAAAACTTAATATTTCTCCTTAAATTTAAATTTTCATCTAGTTTCACTTTAATTTCTGAATTCCGCTATAAGTTTATATAAAATTTTCACTTTAAAATTCAGAAAAATTTCACTAAAAATGGCAATTTCATTTTTTTTTTTGTTATTCAAATTTTAAGAAACTTCACTTTCACCTAAAATTCAATATTTCACATTAAAAATTCAACATTTTTCCTAAAGTTTTATATTTTACCTAAAATTCAAAATTTCACCGAACATTTCGGTATTTTTTCATATTATTTATCGCCTAAAAAATTCTATATAATTTGGCAATAAACTTAATATTTCATCTAAAATTCGATATTTCACTATAAATTTGGTAATTCAACTAAAATTAAAAATTTCGCCAAAAAATCTAAATTTTTAAATATTAAATTGTTGATCTTTCACCTAAAAACAATCAATATTTCACATAAAATAGCAAATTTCACCTAAAATTCAACATTTCGCCTAAAAATCTACTGTTTCACTTAAAATTCCACATTCATATCTCAAATTAAATTCAACAAAAATAATAAAATTTTACCTGAAATTTCACCAAAAAAATCAATCAATCAATCAAATTTCACCAAAATTCAATATTTCGCTAAAAATTCCAAATGTTGACTTACAATTCAATTTTTTACATAATAATTTCATATTTCACAGATAATTCTATATTTCATTTAAAATTGAAAATTTCACCTAAAATAAAAATTTCACAATAAAATTCTATATTTCAGCACAAATTCGAAACTTTAACTGAAATTCAAAATTCCAACTAAAAATTCAATATTTCACTTAATATTTAATATTTCAACTAAAATCCAATATTTCGCTAAAAACTTTATATTTCAACTAAAAAAAATACGTCGTCCAAAATTCAACGTTTCACTTAAAAATCAATATTTCGCTAAGGATGTGATATTTCAACCTAAAATTTAAAAAAAAATAATATTTCACCCAAAATTTTTAATTCCTACTAAAAATTCACTATTCGACTAAAAATTTTATATTTCACCTCAAAATATATGCAACACAATATCTAATAACAGTAGTATTGGTTAGGTATTATGACTGCAACTAAAAATCTTGTTTAGCCTCAATGGGATTCTGCATCAATATTGTTGTCAATAGTTATTACCGTCGTAACAAAAAATATTATCGCCACTGTTAAAAAACTATTGTCGTTACAATAAAACAGTCATTGATTAATAACAACAGTTATTGTTATCACCACTAAAATATGGTTTAGTTACTTTGCATTGATAACCATAGTTATTGTTATTGCCACTTAAAAATATTGTTATCACCACAATAATTTTTCTTAATAAAATTCAATAACTCACTAAATTTCAAAATTTCACTTTGAATTTAATATTTCAGTTAAAAATACAATTTTTCATAAAAAATGCATATTTCACTCATATTGAAGTTTTTCATTTAAAATTCGATATTTCACCAAATTTTTAATATTTAACAATCATTTTTTCATCAGTAAAATAAAGTTACTTTTTTATTTTATTTAAGTCTTCAATATTTCTCTTAAAATTCCTAATTTCACCTAAAAAAATCAATACGTTATTTCACGCCTTTAGGTGAAATTACTTCCAAAAATTAATCATTTCACTTAAAACAAATCTTAATTTTGTAGCACATTTTTTATTAATAAAATAAGATGTTCCCAATATATAAATTTCACTGTAGCAAATATCAATTTATAACAAAAATCTCTATAATTCGCGAATTAACCATTTAAAATTCAACATTCCTATTTCTGTTAAATCCTCAATTACATTCTCAAATTAACACACCTTTAAGAATATCATATCTTATTACCATCCCTTATTACCATCCCTTATTACCCATCCCTTTTCCCCACCTTCTCTCTCATTCCTCATTATCTAGAATCATTTTTGTATAAATTCACTTCATGACTTTTAACCAAAAATTATAAACTTGTTAAAATCAATACAGACACCAAGTTATTACATGTGTGAAAAATTTCTAGCAAGATAAAAAACTTATTTCCCTCTTTTTTTTACTATAAGACTACAATACAACTTTAATAGGGAATTAATAAAAACAAGTAAGAAAGCTTTACGAAAGGCGGTGCCGAATCTTGTTTACCCCTCCATTACTAATATTATGCCAATAACTCATGTTAAAGTTTAAGTTATTGCAATATTCATTTTCATTACATATATAAACGCATTAGATAAATGTCAGAAATTTCGATAGAATTGGTCCATATTTTAAAACAGTATTCCAGGAAATGACATTATAAAGAAGTAAACAACCAAGTGTGTTCCGATAAATTGTTAAACCAGATTTGTACATTAAAGAAAGTATAAACATTGAAACCAAAACTCAAATGGATCAAATTGGATCATATTTAAAAACCTTTTGTTGAAAAGGGGCCTAAAAAGAGTCACCGATATGCCCGAAATTCGTCAAATAAGTAACATATATTTAAGAAAGTTAAAGCAATAATTGTGCCAATTTTAAGTATTGTTTCATGTTTAAAAGTCTTATAAGTTTAAAGCTTCTTTTCCGGGAACGAGATTATAGAAAAATAATGAATCCGATATTTGCAAAGAAAGTAAGACATGTTCAAGACAGAAAAATAATCAAAATGTTGATATACACATAAGGGTATAATAAGATAATATTGACTAGATTTATAAGCTCAAAACTGTTTTCCGGGAAGGGGTCTCACATGAGAGAATATAGCAAAAAATTGAATCAAGTTTGGCCAAATTAGTCATTATATTGAAGTTTGTAATTAAGGGGTTTATTTAAGAATTTAATAAGATAAAATAACGTTTGCCGGGTAGAGGGCCCTTATATGGGGGCTTTTGCAAAATATGAACCGATATTGATTAAATTAATAACATATATTTAAGACAGTTAGAAAATGGATTGTATCAAATTTTAACATAATTGTGACACACATTTAAGGCTCTTATAAGGGAGTTGGGTCTAATAAGGATCCCAACATGACCTTGTTGGATCCTTATAGACTTTTTAAATGAATTTTAAATGATTGTATCCAAAATTGCGACCCACAGGACATACATATTTTGGAGTGTATCAAAATTTTGCATATTTTAGTTTATAACTTAACAGCAATGATCCGATTTCACAATAACGGTTATATTCTTGTTAAAAAGCCAGTTACTTTTTGCTGAAAAAGATAGAAAAGTTCTGTTTCGGATTTTTTGAAGTGTTCTGATTTTGACCTTGAATTTCGGGACCAATTTTATGTAATTCTGTAAATGCTCCCAACAGACAGACGGACAGGCTAAATTGTCTTAGATTTTGATTTGGTGCAGGAATATATTAATATTATTATATATATTATTATATATTATATTATATAATATTATTTATATATATAGTATATATATATTATATATTATATAATTATATATATATTATATATATAATATATATATTATTATATATATAATTATATATATATATATATAATTTATATATATATATAATATATATATTTAATGGGGTCTAGATCATTCCTTCTTGGTGTTACACACGGAATAACAAAGTTAATATTCCCTCATCACTACTTGTGGTGTGCTGGAGGACAATAAAGTTGCAAAAGAAGAGGAAGTGGAAGGGGGTGAGGCAGCAAAGAAAAACTTGAAATTAATTCGCATATTTTCATAAAGATTAAACAAAATTGATACGAAATTATTGATGACACCTGTTTTCTCGTTTCTTACAAAAGATTATGAAAATTCTTGAACTTTTGCTGTTTCTTACTTTTTTTCTTCTTCATCTCATATCGGAAAGTAAATTGTAATTGATTTGTTGGCAGGTAAAGAAAACGAAGTAAAGTAAAATATGTAAAGTAAAGTAAAGTAATGCAATATGGAGGAGAGAATTCTTAGAAATTATTGTTGTTAAGTTGTGGCAACAAAAAGTTGTTAAAAAGTTTTGAAGTAAATGTACGTGTGTGTATGTGTGTGTTTTTGTATGTAACAATTTCAATTGTCATTGTGGCATGAAAAAAAAGGTTTTTGTGAGTTTTGTGATTTTGATTACATAACAAGTTTTAGAATAAATTAAAATATTTTTTTTAAATTGCGGTCTAAAAAATTTCTTTTTAAGTTAACATAAGGTTGAGAACGTATGATTGATATTTAAAGAAAATTTTATTAATCATACGTTATGGGATATTTCAAGAAGATAAAAAATGATCTGCATTTCTATTTTATTCCATTAGAAATCTAAAATATTAATATTTCATAATTAATTTGCGTCATAATATATCACCATCATCAAAATCAAAATTTTACCAAAACATTATAAAAACTAAAAAATCCATGTTTCATATAAAAATCCCAAAAATCACAAAAGATTTAGAAACTTCAACATTTCACCAAAACATCTAATTTCACTAAAAAATAAAATATTTCGCCTAAAATAAAATATTTCAACTAAAATTCAATATTTCACCAAAAACTCAATATGTCACCTTAAATTCAATATTTCACCTAAAATTTCCACATTTCACCTAAAAATTTCAGATTTCACCAGAAACTCAATATTTCACCTAAAATTCAGATTTCCCCTAAAATTGTTAATAAAAATTTAGCGTTGCACAAAAATTAAATTTTTCACCTAAAATTGAATATTTTACTTCCAAATTCAATATTTCGGCAAAAATGCAATATTTCACTTAATTGCAATATTTCGTTATTTATTCAAATTGTCATTAAAAATTCAATATTGGATTGGAAACTGTATATTTAACTTTAATTAAAAAAAATAAAATAATTTACATAAATTGATATGTTTTACCTAAATTCTTATTTAACCTAAAAATTCTTATTTTCGCTAAAAATTCAATATATCAAAAAAATTAAGTATATCTAAAAAATAAGTGAAAATGTTACCTGAAATTCCTCAATTCGAAAAAATACCTGTAAATAAAAGAGAAAACATTTAATGAATTAATATTCATCTTATTTAAAAATTATTTTTTTAAGTT
>PYHX02000495.1:16721123-16743543 GCA_004302925.2 Cochliomyia hominivorax
TTATTGCCATCATTATTACTTTAATTTTCATCATTCAAATGTAGATAAAGAACACAACGTAACCTCACTTTTATTACTATTTTTATTTCAATTCATATTGATTTTTTCTTCATAATTTCCTGGTACATACCATTGATTTGATATCGTTAACATTCAGGAAAGGAAATTCAAAGAATTTATTTCAAAAAATGTAATTTCTATGTGCAAACGGGAAAAACATCCCGACTTGTCTTTGGTTACATTTTTTCTCGTAAAAGACAATCATCGAGTTTAGTTTTATTTTTTAAAAAAGAAATAATTATTTTCTCATCGATTTTTTCTTTCCACAATTCGATGAAAAAAGAAATATTCTATACGTAAAGAAAGAGCTTGATGAAATTAGGGTGTGAAAATGTTTTGATTCCATTCTGTGTCAGTAGAACCACTTTTCTAATTTAAAATTTTTCAAAATTTTTGAAAAAAAAAATTTTTTCTATAAAGAAAATTTCCCTTAATGATTTTCTTATTTCTCTCAAAATTTTACTTAATATTTTATAAGAAAATTTAAGTATTTCTGTTTCAGAATTTTCTACAAATAAAAATTAAAAATTAAAAAAATATTGAAGTAAGTTTTCTAAAATTTGCACCTAAAGAAAACATCTCCCAGCAAAACTCTTCTCCATATTTTATAAAGAAAAAATTAAAAAAAAAAAAAAAAAAAAAAAATAAAACGTAAAAAAATGATCTCAGTTACTTCAGTTTTTTGTTATTAAAAACTATTTTTAGTTATGTTTTCTTAAAGAAAATTTTAATTTTCTGTTTTTTATAAATATTTTCCGTTATAAAAAGAATTTAAAAAAAAATTGTTAATACAAAATGTTAACTAAACTAAAATTTTACTTAAAAATTCCTAATGTAAAATTTTCTACAAACTGTTCTGTAAGCGAAAATTAATCTCAAACAGAAAATCACTTAAAGTTTTTTATCATAATTTTCTATGGAAAAGATTTTTTGAAATCCTCTTGTTTTTAAAGGAAGTTTCCACTGAAAATATTTTGTTAAGAAAATCTCAAATAATTAAATATTTTTATCAATTTTTTTTTCAAAAAATATTTTATTAAAGAAGAAACTTTTTGAAAAATTCTAACAAGAGAAACATTTTCTCAAGCTTTTTAAATTTCTTAAAAAGTCTCTCGATAAATTTTCTATTAAAAAAATATTCTAAAATGTTCCTTCAAGACAGATTTCTTTCAAATTTCCTGTTAAAAAAAAGTCTCTCAAATTTTCTATTGAAAAAAAATTATTTAATTTCTATTAAGAAAAAGTTTACTTAATTTTTCTATTAAGAAAATGTCTTTAATTTTTCTATTAAGAAAATGTCTTTAATTTTTTTTAAGAAAAGTGTTTCTTAAGATTTTGTACCAAAAAATTTTCTTAAATTAAGTGTTATGAAAAATGTTCTCTCAAATTTTCTGTAGAAAAATTGTTGCAAATTTTCAATTATGAAATTCTGCTAGGAATTTTTATAATAAAAATTCTACTATAAAAAAGTTGTTTTCAAACTTCCTCTGAAGAATTCTGTTCTTAAATCATTTAAATTTTATTTTAATCTCTTAAATTTTCTTTTTAGAAAAATTCTCCCAAAATCCTATTATTTCTCTTCTTTAAAAACAATTTTTTAACACAAATTAAAATTGTTTTTTGAAAGAAAATAATTAATTTATTAAAAGAACAATTATTTCTTAAAAGAAGATTAACTCTCAAAATTTTCTTTTAAGACAATTTTCTTAAAAATATTTTATTAAGAAAAGTGATATTAAAATTATCTACCAAGAAATATTTATAAAAATTTTTAACTGAAATAATTTATTTCAATATTTTTGGTATTTTTTTTCCACAAATTTTCAACATTGTTCTCTTAAGAGAATTGTTTCATTTTGTTTCATTCTTCTTAAATTTTTAACATTCATATTATTTGCAGTATTGAAAATATTCTCCCATTTTTCTAGTACAAAAAAATTCTCATTTTGAATACTGATAATTTTTCTTTCATTTTTCTTGTGCCTGAAAATTTCTCTCATTTTCTAATAAGAGAATTTTTCCCAAATTTTTCTGATAATTAAAAAAGTCTCAAGTCCATCTGATATAGGAAAATCCGTAATATTCTTATATGGAGAAAGTCTACATCTTTTGATAAAGAAATTGAAAATTTTCTCACATTTAATCTTTAAGTTTTCTGGTATAAAAATTGTTTTTTTCTAATTTTTCCGGCATAGAAAAAGTTCTCAGTTTTCTGGTATAGAAAAAATGATCTCATTTCTCTGGTATGAAAACATTTTACTTGATTCGCTTAATTTTTCATTATTGAAAGTAATCTAGAATGTTTATGTCATAAAATTTTTTCCTAGTTTTTCTATTATAGAAACACTAAATTTTCTGGTTAAGAAAATTTTCTCTTATTCTTTGACTGAACTTTATTATATTTAAAAGTTTTTTCAGAATAAAATTTTTCTTTATAGAAAATTAAAAAATATATATCTTCTATGTCTCTGTTAAGAAGGATGTAGTTTACAAAATACGTGGAGAGAAACTTTCATAGGAAAGTTGGGAGATATCTTTTAAGAGAAGTATATATCTTTTTTCTAACTGACATATTTTATTATTTATTTATATTTATTACATAAAAGACATATTTTAATTTTTATTTCGATATAGAAAAACGACTCGTCAAATTTAAATCAAATTTCAAACGAAAATAGTAAAGGTAAAGCGAGTTTAAGTTTTGAGTTAGAGCCTTATAAACATAACAGAGACCACTTCACAGGGTCTTTGATTCTCTTGATCCGGTCAAAAAAGTATCAGACTTATTTCTCTTTAAATTTTTATATAAAACACTCTGTTGACAAATGTATCCGAAAGTCAATGTGACAATTTCAATCAGATGAAACTCAATCAATGTCAAAGTTTTAATGAAAGACCTCCATTTTTATTTATAACTCTCCTTTTTTCCTTCGCTACATTTGTATAATTTCATTATTTTGCTCGGTTTTTTTTTTGGTTCTCTCTTTTTTGTTTGGTTGAATTATTTAAAGATTGACACCACTATTGATTACATTCGACACATAAACAACGAAATGAACAATAAAATTGCAAATTATAGAAAATTTAATTGAGTGTTCTCTTCATTCATTCATTCATTCATTCATTCATTCATTCATCTCTTTATCTTGTATTCATGCATTCCATCATTCTTTATTCACACAAGATATATGAATGTGATAGAGTGAAACTATTGTAAAATTATAATCGCCATTGCAAATTCGCATCATAATGGCGGTGGTAAATGCTATAGCAGCAATCATGCAGCCTTAACAAACTCATAATTTTCACTTGTCGCTTTTAGGCGTCATTCTATCAGGAAAATAACATTTGTGTGTATGAATGTTGGAGCTAGTGAATAAATGAAGACATGACACTGATAATGCATAAAATTACCATCAAAGTTAAAGTCATCGTCATCATCATCAACAGCATAGTCATGGCGATATATAGATAGATTTTACAACACCAAAGGCAATATTATTAACTGAATGAGTGAATGAATATAATTTTTTATCTTCCCTTTTCCCATTACAGGCCTTTTATAACTCATCCCTTTGGTGGTGAAAAAAATGGAAATAATTCTGTTAAATTTGATTTTGTTCTCATTTGATGTAACACAAGAAAAAATCTAAGAAAAATGCTTAATTAAATGAATGAAAAAGATACAAGTAAGAATACTATAATCGGCTATGTCGAATTTTAAATACCCTCCATCAATTAAATACATAAACTTAATGTTATAGTAAAATTTCATTCTACTTTGCCGATTTATATTTAACTGATTTATGAAAGTTCGTCGCTTGAGCTTACAGCTTGTCCCAGAAATCGATTTATGTCTTTTAATATATTGAACAGAATTTACTGATTTTAAGCCTGAAACTTCCCAAGACATATTTCATTGAGCTCTGTCAGTTATTGTGGATGTGAGCATGCCAACAACAGATATACAGACGGACAGACAAACAGATAGACAGACGGACAGACAGTCAGACATACAGACGGACAATGATTTTGATTTGCTGCAAGAATAAATATATAAATTATGGAATCTAAGATGATTACTTCTCAGCGTTACACAAGGAATGACAAAGTTAATATACCCTCTTCACCACTTGCTGTGGTGGAGGGTATAAAAAATTATTTGTTAAAGCAATTTTCTGCTTGACTACAGATTTTCAACAAAATTTAAAATTTTTTCCCGATTTTTCTAAAGAATTTGATTTGATTTGACACTCAAAAGGAAATTTCGTTTTATTAACAAAAATTTCTCGAAAAAAAAATTAATTAATAAAATGAATTAATTTCAAACAAAGAGAATTTCTATTCATTCATCTTTAACTTTGTGTTCTTGAGAACGAAATTTTAATTTAATACGCTCCTTTTTTAAAGCATTTTACAAATTTCTATTTAAAATGTGTCACTAAAGGCTAAATAAAGTTTTAATTATGTTTCTGACACATCGTAAATAGCAACGAAAAAAAAAAAATACGTAAAAAATCTTTTCACCAAAAATATAAAAAAAAGTTTACAGAAAAAATCTGGAAAAAAATAAATAAATGAGTATAAAAAATATAAAAAAGCATAACTCCAACCCAATTTGAGTTTTTCTCTAATAATCTTTTTGCTTTTGGACACGTCGCGACAATTTGTTAGTTTTATTTAAAGGCAGAAATACAAAAAAGAGGAAAAATATCAGGATAAAAGTAATGAATACCAACCAAACACCAATGACACAAAAATAAAGTAACCAATGAATTTTTACGTTAATTTTCTTTTTAAGAAAAATCTACTATAAATTTTAGTTTACAAAAAAATCTACAATTAACTTTCGCCTCACGGAAAATCTTCTACAAACTTTCATTGTAGAAAAATTTTACCACGATTATAGTTTTAGAGAAAATTAAGAATAAATTTTCGTTATAAAGGAAATTTACAATATATTTTCATTTAAGAGATGAACGATAAATTTTTATTTAAGAGAAAATTTACGATAAATTTTCGTTTTAGAGAAAATTTACGATAAATTTTCGTTTTAGAGAAAATTTACGATAAATTTTCGTTTTAGAGAAAATTGAACGGATAAATTTTCGTTTTAGAGAAAATTGAACGATAAATTTTTATTTAAGAGAAATTTACGATAAATTTTCGTTTTAGAGAAAATTGAACGATAAATTTTTATTTAAGAGAAAATTTACGATAAATTTTCGTTTTAGAGAAAATTTACGATAAATTTTCGTTTTAGAGAAAATTTACGATAAATTTTCGTTTTAAAACAAAATTTACGATAAATATTAGTTTTAAAGCAAAATTTACGATAAATTTTCGTTTTAGAGAAAATTTACGATAAATTTTCGTTTTAGAGAAAATTTACGATAAATTTTCGTTTTAGAGCAAATTTACGATAAATTTTCGTTTTAGAGCAAATTTACGATAAATTTTCGCTTTAGAGCAAATTTACTATAAATTTTCGTTTCAGAAAAAATTTACGATAAATTTTCGTTTTAAAGAAAATTTAAGAAAAATTTCCGTTTTAGAGAAAATTTACGATAAATTTTCGTTTTAAATTTGCATATGAAAGAAATTTACGATAAATTTTTATTTTAAAGAAAATTTACGATAAATTTTTATTTTAAAGAAAATTTACGATAAATTTTTATTTTAAAGAAAATTTTGGATAAATTTTCGTTTTAGAGAAAATTTTCGAAAAAATTGCAGACATTTTCATAGAACTTCAATAAAGAATTTTTCAATAAAAAATCTCGAAAATTTTGTGAGAAAAAATTTTTGACTAGAAAATTTTGTAAAAGAAATCTTTTATCTATAAAATTTTATGGAAGAATCTTTTTTCTCCAGATTTTTTTTATTGAAAATTTTTTCTCTGGAAAATTTTGTGAGAGAAATTTCTTTTTAAAGAAATTGCGAGAATTTTTTTTAGAAATTAAAATAAAGTAGATTGAAAAATCTTTAAAGAATTTTTTTACTAAAAAATCTCTAAGAAATTTTTCAATATGAAAATCCTGAAAAACATTTTTCAACAGAAAAATCTGTAAAATGTGTGCGAAAAAATATTTTTCTAGACAATTTTTATGAAAAAAATCTCTATAAAATTTTGTGAGAGAATTCTTTTCTCAAAAATTTTTTTCTTTAGAAAATTTTGCTGTTAAAATTTTATGAACTTTTATCTATAGAGATTTGAAAGAAAAAACATTTTTGAATAGAAAGTTTTGAGTGAAGTATTTCTTTAAAGAAACTTTTGAAAAAAATATTTAAAGAAAATTTTTAGATAATTTTTAATAGAAAATGTTTCTTTAGAAAATTTTTTGAAAATTCTTTCCAATGGAAGAAATATTTTTTCGTAAATTATTTTGAGGAAAAAATTTTTTCCGATAGCAGAATTTAAAAGAATTTTCTCCATTATAAGAATTTTGAAAGAGTTTTTTTCTATGAAAAATTTGAACAAATATTTTCTGAAGAAATTTTTGAGATAAATTTGTTCTATACAAAATTTTTGCAGAGAAAAGACTGATTGGAAAAACATTTCTATAGAAAATGTTCAACAGAAATTTCTTTATAGAACATTTTAAGATAAATTTTTATTTATAGATAATTTTATGCGATTTTTTTAAAGAAATATTGAACAATTTTCTTCAAAGGAATTTATTTATTTTTAATTAGTTTTTTTTTTTTAATATTTAAATCTAATTGTTTGCTGGGCAAAAGGGGAGTTAGTGTTACAACAAAATTCAGCAAATAAAACTTATTTGCGTATAACAACTGACGGTATATTTTGTTAACATTTAGATTTGTGTATGTGTGTGTGGGTGTACATGAACATTTTGCCTGAAAGTTGTTATACATTTAAATAGTTTATTTTAGTTTCTACTTTTTTTGGTAACTTTCTCATACTTCAATTGCAAATACACACACACACACTTACATACAGCTGGTATAAACATTTAATACTACGACTTTTTACAAACCACGTACTATTATTGCACTTTAAGTTTTGTTACTATGAAAATGCTAATAAAATATTAAATAAAAATAAAAAATAAATAAAATAAAATAATAAAAGTTAAAAAAAAAAAAATAAAAATAAAAAATTATGTAACAAAGTTTGATAACAACATTATACAACAATAATAAAAACATTTAAGTGAAAAAATATAAAACACGAAATATCTTTTTTTTAATAAAGTTTTAATAAAATGTTTCTCTCTCCCTCTCTCTCTCTCTCTCTCTCTCTCGATGATTTATTTTTTTTTGCAACTTATTTTTTGTTGTTGTTGGATAAATGTTTATAGAAATTAAATATTAAAATTAACGTTCATAAAGTAATTTATATTGATGTTATAAACAAATGAGAATAATATATTCGGTTATGCCGAATCCTCAATATCCTCCACAACAAGTGTGTTGGAAGAAAATACGTTATTTTTCGTACATACACACTCACTACAACACTCACAAAGGAATACATATACATATACAAACTTTTTTCTTACATATAACACAGGATCACTTGATGAGTTATAAAATCAGTTATTTTGTTGGATATAGCTATTTTTCTACTGAACCGATTTGAAATTTCATACTAATTTGTCGATTTATAATTGAGAGTTTTTCGCTTTAACATAGAGGTTGCCTCAGATATCGGTCTATATATCTTTTAATCAATAGAATTGATTTTTCTGATTTTAAATAGGAAACTTTTCAGGTTAAAGCGTGTCAAAAACCGATAGATGGACAAATTGACAGACGGACATAGGTAAATCGAGTTAAATTTTGATTTGATACAAGAATATACGTATATTTTATGGACTCTAAGATGATTCCTTTTTAGCGTTACACAAGGAATGACAAATTTAATATACCCTCTTCCCCATTTGTGGCGGAGTAGGGTATAAATATAAACATACAATATATACTATACTATACTATACTATACTATACTATACTATACTATACTATACTATACTATACTATACTATACTATACTACACTATACTATATTATATTATATTATATTATATTATATTATATTATATTATATTATATTATATTATATTATATTATATTATATTATATTATATTATATTATATTATATTATATTATATTATATTATATTATATTATATTATATTATATTATATTATATTATATTATATTATATTAATTATATTATATTATATTATATTATATTATATTATATTATATTATATTATATTATATTATATTATATTATATTATATTATATTATATTATATTATATTATATTATATTATATTATATTATATATTATATTATTATATTATATTATATTATATTATATTATATTATATTATATTATATTTATTATTTATATTATATTATATACTATACTATACTATACTATACTATACTATTATACTATACTATACTATACTTATACTATACTATACTATACTATACTATACTATACTATACTATACTATACTATACCATACTATACTATACTATACTATACTATACTATACTATATTATATACTATACTATACTATACTATACTATACTATACTATACTATACTATACTATACTATACTATACTATACTATATACTATACTATATACTATACTATACTATACTATACTATACTATACTATACTATACTATTCTATACTATACGATACTATACTATATACTATACATATACTATACTATACTATAGCTATACTATACTATACTATACTATACTATATACTATACTATACTATACTATATACTATACTATACTGTACTATACTACACTATACTACTATATAAACATATATAAATATCTCTCGATACACATAGTTATATTTATATAGAAATGTGTGTATATAGAGAAAAAAGTAAGAATACCCTACAGCTTCTTTGGTGGTAACAGATTCTAAAGCTTTCAATCACTTCATCGCCACCATATGTATCGTAGAAAGAAAGTAAAATACATATTTGTTTCTCACGATTTCCGTTATCTCCACGAAATATAGTGAGATGATAGTCTGTGCAATTAATCGTCCCCTGTGAACACAAAATTGGTAGTAAAGTGATAAGACACAATGTACACCACCACCTGATCGTCACAAGGTATATCGTTGTGTGCACCTGTGTCCATATTATTTATCCTGTAAGGACTATAAAAGAGTCAATGCTGTAATAGAGTCAATTACTTGTCGAGATCTAAGCAAATTGAATAATGGTGCCCCTTTTCAGGCTCACGAATGGCCAAGATGTGAGATCGAGAAATTCTAAACACACATTTCTCATTAAAACTTTTAACCCGAATATAATTTGATTTTTTCAGAAAAAATCATTTATTTGTTTAATTTCAAACAAATGAATTGAATTGTAAACCTGATTAAAATGAGTTACTAGAAAAAAGTGCGCATCAAGTTAAATAAATATTTTCAAGAAAACCCAACATGGTATTACAAAAAGTTGGCCAAGCGTTTAAAGGTCTGCCGAGAAACTGTTTTCAATGTTATCAAACAGTAACGGAAGAACAAGTTCGTTGATCAAAATACTGGTTCAGGTAAAATAAAGGGTTCACATGATGGTTTTATATCCAACAAATAGAAAGCATTTTCAAAAGAACTGCCAATATATCCGCAGCTCTGTTACCTCACTACTATTTGGTAAGGAAAGTTATAGTTAATATAGTTTTAAAAACATGCAAGGCTTCAAAAGTTCCCGACAGGAATGTTGCTAAAGCTTTAAATGCCAAAAACAGAGCACGAACATAGAAGTTTAAACAATATTCTTGCTGCATAATGGATGACAAAACGTTTGACCTGGAAAATTTCTAAATTTTCGGGAATAAAGAAAAGTTTTGAAACCGAAAGCAGTCAAAAACGGTCTCCATTAATACCAAAATTTACATTAGAAAAGTTTGCACTTATTTTTGCTCTTACTTGTTATCCTGTCAGTATGGTTAACAAGCCCTTAAGTGGTAAAAGAACTATAATGTGGCATTTTTACCACAAGATGCAAATCTTCCAAACTGTTCGGAGTTAGTGGGCTCTTGTTTAAAGAGAATTGAAGAGTAAAAAGACGGTGTTAGAATTTAAATAGAGAAGGGCTACGTATTCAAGTAAAGTGACGGAAAACACTATAAAAACTTTAATGGAATGGTGTCTCGAAAAATGTTGTGAATTGTAACTGCAAATCTAGTGGTTTCATTTTTCTTAAAATATATGTATGTTAAGAATATGTAGATCTTGCTCCTTAGTTGGGGACAAAAACACAAAAACCTGCTGGGTACTTATAATGGAAACCGAAATTTTAACACACTAGAAATTCGTGACTTCACCAGTAAAGTATATATCTTCATCTGCCTGGACCACATTGTTAGTTGTTTTAACCAGTTTCCTATTTAAAACCAGCCATATCATATGTAGAGTGTAAAAATAACCTGAAAAAATTAATTAAAAACAAGTAAGAATGCTATATTCGGCTAAGCCGAATCTTAAATACCCTCCACCACAAATTCGTGTAAAGTTAATACGTTAGGTTCCATAGACACACATATACTCACAAATGTATATAACACAGAAATACTTAATTAGTCATAAAATTAATTACAATTTAAGCTATAAAATTTTTCTACTAACTGCCTTTTTTCTACCAATTTTCATTGAGCTCTGTTAATTTTTGCGCATGTGAGCAGACAAAGAGATTGACGAAAATCGACTGAGATTTTGACTTGATGCAAGAATATATACATTATGGGGTCTGAAATAATTCATTCTTAGCGTTACACACAGAATGACAAAGTTAATATTCTCTCTCTACCACTTGTACTGTGGAGCGTACAAAAACAAAAAATATGATTGTTATAAGCTCAAAACTATTTTCCGGGAAGGGGTCTTATATGTAGCTCCCATATAAGACCCCTTCCCGAAGTTTGGACCAAGATTGTTCATATTTATAATATACTTTTATTATAGTTAGAAAAATCATTGTGCTAAATTTTAATGAAATTGATCTTTATTTAAATGTTTTATAAACTCTAATCCGTTTTCCGGAAAATCCCGTTATAAGGGAGCTATAGGAAAATTTGGACCGATACAGGGCAAATTAATATAATATCTTCAGAACAGTTAGCAAAATAATTGTGTCGACTTTCAATAGAATTGGTCTTTATTTACTTGGGAAGGGGCGTTATAATGGAGCTATATCAAAATATGGACTCATATTAACAAAATTTATAACACATATTTATATGTTAATAAAATTCATAACATATATTTAAAATAGCTAGAAAATTAACTGTGTCAAATTTTAATAGAATTGGTTCAAATTTAAGAGTTTTAAAAGCTATAAATCATATTCCGGGAAGGGGCCTTATATGGGAGCTATATCAAAATATGGACCCATGTTAATAAATTTTATAACATATATTTAAAATAGCTAGAAAATTAGTTGTGCAAATTTCAATAGAATTGGTTCAAATTTAAGAGTTTAATGAGCTATAAATGACATTCCGGAATATATAACTTTTTTCCGGTTAATCAGATTTTGATAATTTTTGGCACGATGATGAAGCACGTGTAATTGTATCCTAAAATTAATTTTTTGTTTAAGTCCAATTACATTTTTAGAAGAAATTATAAGGGTTCATTTTTGAAATTTTGAGGTTGTTTCAGATATCGGTCTATAACTTCCTTGCTTATAAACCGATATAGCTGGTTTTAAATAGCAAACTGCTTAGGACAATAACAAACAATGTGGCCAAGTTTTATTGTATTCGGTCAATTATTCTAGGCGTGAGAATGTTTCCAACAGACAGACAGACGGACAGACGGACATAGCTAAATCGACTCAGTTTTTGATTTGATGCAATAATATATATACATTGTTGGGTCTGAGGTGACTCCTTCTTGGCGTTACATACAGAATGACAAACTTAATATACCCTCACCACTTGTGGTGGTGGAGGGTATAATAAAAATGACATAAATTGTATTAAGTGTGTTTGGATCTGTGTACATACAGTTTTTTAAATGTTTATTAAATTTAAAACTGCAAAAAAGTATAACTTTTTGTAATTAATTGATATGAACGTCAGCCAATTATGTCACAAGTTTGGCAACAAAGATTCACACTCTCACAACTTTTCCACATACATACAAACAAATATGAGCAGCTATAAAATTTGCATATTTTCACCTCTCTTTTTTATATATTTTTTTTAATAAAAATAATTTCTTTTATAAAATTTTCGAAATTCATCTTCTGCATTTAACATGATTTGTTTTCCATCACGACTTGAATTCTGTGAGCTTCTCTTACTTAACTCATTCCGTTTTCAGCAAATACAAATACAATGACATTTTGATCGTCATCATCATGATTACATATTTATTGTCATCATTTGCAAATGTTATATTCTCGCCATCTTCTCATTCTCACACTTACTCAGTCCATCATCGTCAATGTAACATTTAGCTCCTCTGGCTGTTGTTGTTGTTCTTTTTTCCAATTCCATTTTTCTCATCACAAGTATTATCATCATTAACGTCAACTGTTTGGTAAAATCATGCAACTGTAACCGATTTATTTACTTAACTGACCTGAGAGTGTTCATGCCACTGAATCTATAGCAAATAAAAAAATAAAACAAGAACAACAACACAATTTAATTCTATGTTGTAAAAACGCCAAAGGTGTTTAACACAATGTTATTTTCTGCTGCTGCTGCTACTACTCCTGTGTATTTTTACCCTACACCACCATGGTTGGCTGGGTATTATGCATTTGAACAGATGCTGTTAACAGGATGGAAAATAGTTCTCTCACTTCTTTTAAGTACACCGATCGACTCAGAATCACTTCTTGATTGTACTCGTCAGTCTGTCTGGCTGTCCATGGCAAAGTTAAGGTCACAGTTTTGGAAATGTCTTGATATCATTTTGGTGTGAGAATAAAGCCTATTGTGACCATGTAAAGGGAGTTACTTCATATAGATGTTCTCCCGGATTGGGAGGACATCTATATGTTGTAGCAAAAATTGAAACAATACAGTTTCCTAATTTTTTTCTCATGACTTCCAAATGTCACTTTCAAGTGCAGAAATCCCATAAATATACGTATAGACAAATATAAACCAGAATTGATCTCCGAATACATACATTCATATAGCTTCTATATACAGACCCTCCCAAAAAATGTACAACGCATTAATATCACTCGCATATTAGTTTCATGTGTTAAACTCTTAAGCAGAAATCAGAAATTAAATTTATACGAGGTTCATTTTTGTAACTAAACATATGTCAAAGTGTATTTCGTAGTCGGAATGGACCCATGATTACTTCCATATTTGTTCTTCGCTTGTGCTTTTTTTACAGTCCTCGTCATTGTTGTTGTTATTTTTATTTTCAGTGAATAATTTTATTTTGTTTGCTTTTTGTTGTTGTTGTTGTATCTGTAAAATTTATATTGATGTGTTCTGATTTAATGCCAGAGAATGTAAATGTAATTTAAGTGGACATCAGGGACATTATATGTCAGAAAAGCAGAAATATGGTTGAATATTGGCTAAATAGCATAAAGAATTTAATTTGGTTTCTGCTGCTTCTGTTGCTGTTTTTGCTGTTGCAATAAAAAGTTAAAGGTTAACAATTGCTAAAGTCTTGTCTAAATCATTGAGTTTCATAATAAATGTTTTTTGAGTAGAAATTGTAATGAAATGGAAGTAATTTAATATTGTAAAAAGTATGAAAATTGGAGATTTATTTTGTGAGCGGAAATTATGTGTATCAGAAGACATATATAACCTGAGAAGCATACTGAATTGGATTGTCTCTAAAGGAGTGACAGTATCTGTGGCCAACCTTGAGCAAGGATTTTGCCAAACAACATTTCCAAAAACATAAATATGAAAGACTGCAAAAAAGAGGGCTCATATAAAGCACGCTCCTAGAAGAATGCATCAAATTCCGTAGTTGCCATTACCAGGACCATTTGTCTGGACAATAAAAGAACGGTAATTATATAAAACAGGATCACAGAATAGTAAACATTAATTGTGGCATTTTCAATCAAGATAGTTGCAGATTCTATAAAAGTGAGAGAAATTACCTTCTCGTATTTTGGTCAAACATACTAACGATTCCAAATATGACGCTTGTTATTTGTTAAGCCAAATATGGCGTGACTTAACAAGATCACTTTCAGAGATGCAAGACAAAGTACTGCTAGACATTAAAATTCTATAAAAATCACACTCTAGATGTTAGGTATTCTGGAATTGATCTCGAGAGCCTATGTAGTCAGACTAGAACTGGTGGCCCTCCAAAATTGACCACTTTAATATTTTTTTTTCATTTGCCAAAAAATAATTTTATGAACTAACACAAAGAAATGTTGTATATGGATAGTCCTTACAAATCTCTATAAGAAATGTGGACTTAACATAGGTCCTAGTTTTTTAAAATATTTAATGGATTCATATAAAAATATATGAATCCATTAAAAAATTATTTGATTCTCAATTTGAAACTATAAAAAAACTAATTCTTCAGATTTATTCCAAAAATATAGCGAAATAAAATTATTAACTGCCGGACGATCTTTATAATAAAAAGGCGATTATTGATGTTTAAAGATGCAAATGTTTTAACATTATTTGCAAGGACTGAGATTCTGGGGATTCTAGAGATAAAACGATAAAATCAGAAATGGCATTTGATGATACTCCAAAATATATTCATAACTGAGATTATTTTCCTATCTCCTGGATAAACTAAAAACTTGTGTTACCTTAAATCTACTGATGAAGTCCTTAAGAATCTTCTCGTATGTTTAAACAATTTTTTGCAGTTCAAAAGTTTCAGATTTTTTTTTAAAGCGTTGTGAACAAATGCAGGTTACAGTATTAAAAATTATCCTGATAACAAATGGTGTGAAGCGGTTCATTATTTTCCTGGCCCTATACAAAGGCCACTTCGGGAAATTATTTGAAACACTATTAAATACTCTATACTATTTTTTGGAAATAATTGGTACCTACAGAAATTAAGGAAAGACCCTCGTAAAATTTGGTTTTAAAATTTCTTCTCAAGAGTTCAATACATTAATATGATTTGTGTGTGTAATTAATACATTTAATTTTTCTAGGGCTTCTACGAAAGGTATTATGTAACGTCCCTCGTACATTCAAATATGGTTTCCTGTACATTTTTATCTAATTGAAATCAATTGTAAATAAAATGTCAATAAGATTTATCCACTTTTAGGTGATATTCGGAAGTGGTTCCGGTTATAGGGATCTATTAATTTTTAATTTTTATGAGCAAAAAAAAGAACTCTATTCCAGGACTGAGACCAAATAATTACATATGCCAAAATTCAAATGAAATAGGTTCAAACTGCGACCTGTATTTGGGTCACAATCTTTACATTTTAATAGACTTATGGAGTATTTCTGAGTCGAACTGTGCCTACATAAAGTATGCTTATTTAAGATATTAATTACATAATATTCACATTTAAGAGTAATTTTGGAAGTAAGTGTTATACAAGTGCTGTAGGAAGTTATGAAAATTTTATTACGATATTTTCTGGTTTCAATAAATCTGATTTATACGAAATATTATTATTTTAAATTCACTCTAAAGTGATTATCGGAAGTGGATCTGTGTGGGAGCTCATGTGGATCGACCTTATGAAAAATTACACTGATCGTTATCCATTTTAATACGCTTCATATCTGGTCCAAAAGATTAAATATAACAATTTTTATACCCTTCACCTGACTAGTTCAGAAGGTTTATCAATCCGTTTGTAATTTTCACAATTTTCGACTTTGACCGTCAATTAGAAAGTATATTTTCTAGAAAGGTATGATAAAGAAATTGATTGAGCTATGTTTGTCCCTGTGTCGGTTAAAATCAAATTTATGAAGCCGATCTATAGTTAACATATATGATATGTATACCAAATGATTGGAAATACTTTCGAGAATTTTACTATTGAAATCCACGGAAAATTGTTTTATAAATGGCTCAGATATTATCAAAACACTTAATGTACCTCAAACTCTTTTCGGGGTTTTTCTATTTTTTTTTTTAAGAATTTACAATATTTAGAGACTTAATTTTTTCACAGATAAATTTCAATAAATTTAGCAGATTATGCGCTGATGACATGAAGTGAATCGGACCATTTATTCCTGAGTTATAGGCAAATACATTTTTCCTATATTTTGAACCCCCTATGAGACTTATGGACTTGGTTATGGCACTGATTGATTACAAATTCTTTTTTCCCGAATTTAATCTTTTTCATTTCTCAAAATCGTTTCATAAGCCACCGAGATGAACAATTCCTTCTTTAAAAATTTAGTCCCTTGTGGTTGTTGTTGTTTAGAACTATAGGAAAACAATAACAACGTTTAAAAAAAATCTTTTTCAGATTTTGCTAATTCTATTAATGATAGAAATTTAACTGTCAGAAATATTTTTTGGATTTTTCATTTAAAGACATAAACCCGATTGGACCATTCATTCCCAAGATATGAGCAAAAACTATTCTGACGCTCATGGGGCAGCTACGGACCTAGTTGCCACGTTGAAAAATTATTACTTTTTTCCCCTGAATTTTGTTTTTTTTTATTTTCAGATCGTTTCATAAATGGCCGAAATATTAACAACTCTTTATTTTCCTTGTGGTTGTTGTTGGATATTGTATTGAAAGCAATAACAATGCAAGGTAAAGTAATATTTACGACTTTTTGAGCGTTCTATTTAAGCTAGAGACATCATTTTGTTACTATCAGATCGGACATAATTGGGAGAATTTTTGAGTTGAAAATATTACAGTAATCGGTCCATTAGATTTCGAGTTTTACACGAAAACGTACTTGCCGATATTTTGAACCACCTTTGGGACATATGGACGAAATTTTGTTGCCGAAAAATATTAATTTTTTTCTGAATTTTGATTTTCTTATATATTTGTACTCGTATTGTTTTAGTGATATCGAAAACTTCTCGTGATCTGAATAAAATTTTGCTGAGATATTGAATGCTCTAGAGAATCTATGTTGACTCATATAAGGGCTATAGTATTGGCTGTCCATTTCCCCTTTTGCTGCTAGTGATGATATTATGAAAGCCTATTTATAACAGGGACTTAACATTAAATGTTAATTTCGTTGTTTAAAAAATATCCATATAAGCAAAGGTGAAGGGTATAGAAAATTCGGCATGGCCGAATTTAACCCATTAGCTTGTTTTAATCGAAATTTATTTAAAATTGATTGCGTTTTTAAAATGCTTCATTGAAAAACAGCCATCCAGTAATTTTAAAGTTTCGAAGAATTCATTTTGGTTCGATCGGTTCTGTAGGGTACTTATAATTTCCTATAATAACTATAATTTAACCCTTTTTTTGTAAAATCGTTAAAAATATTCAAATTTCATTTCATATTGAAAAAATTTCCATTCGCAGTCAAAGTTTTATAATTCTTTGTCTGTTAATGCAAAAATTCACTTATAATAATTATAAAATTATACATCTCTGAGTGCATATGTGCGTGTGTGTTATTGAGGTTTTCCAATTATATGATGACGTTCCCCCTTCCCCCAATAAAAAAAATATTTTACAAAGAAAACTTTTTTACACATTTGCTTGTGTATTTGTCTGTCCGTCTGTCTATCCTCTAATAGAAAAAGAAACCACTGTCTCTGTCTATTTATTTAACTTCGAATAATGATAGAAAAACTTACGCTGACATTGGTAAAGAAATGCATATACACATATATAAACACATGCACACATACATATGTTTGGTAGTATGAACATTTTTTGGGGAAATGAAAATTGAAATGATTGCGGCCATGAATGTTGATGAAAGTTTTAATTGTTAATGTTTAACAAATGAAAGAATGAGCGAAAAATGAGAGAAGGAATGAACAAGAAGAAAAGTAGAATGAACACGAATGAACACAAATGTATGTGTTCACATGCAAATATTCAGAAAAAAAACAAAAAAAAACACAAATGAAAAGAAAACTTTTCAGATCTCAGTGGTAAAATTCATATATGACCTCTGTTGCAAATGATAAAGTTTATAGTTCAACATCTCAAACTCTTATTACAATACAAATTAGTTGGTTTGTACATATGACTGTACAGTGGGGCAGAATTTTTATTTATTTATTTCAAAAAAAAAGTTGTAACTTAATATCGGTTGAATGGTTCTGAAATTGAACATGATGGTACAGAGGATGGTTGTGTTATAATTATGGGAATATGGATCGAAGATTTTAAAGGTCTTAACTTGATTTTTTCTGCATACAGTTTCAAAATATATCTGTTGTTACTTATTATTATTATTATTATTTAAGTAAAATAATTAATTGAATTTTATTTCTCCGACTTTTTTTGGATTTTGGAGAATTTTCATAAAGATATATATATCTGAAATTTTCAGAAAAAGTAGACCTTATAATTCTCAATCAAAATGTTGAAAAAATTTTTAATTAGGAAAGGATTTCCCTATGTTTTTAAAGTATGAAGAAAAATCCCGAAATTGGGAATTTTTTAACAAATATTCCTTATTGCATAACCGTATTTGGATTTAGAATTAAGGCTGTGGGATTTTAGAACATATAAGTTAATATCAAAAAGAAGAAAATCGATTAGAAAAAGCTTAAATTCAAGTGGGTTTGGACTTAGTCATACCAGGTTTTTGGAATACACAGTTTATTTAAATTTTTCCTTAGGAATTCATTCAGAAAAATATAAACTTCATATATGTCTTAGGTTTTTTTTGTTTTTAGATGAAAATGAAAAAATTCCGAACTTGTTGAATTCAAAAAAAACATTTTTTTTATTTTTTGATTGGGTCCAGATATGGATCTCATTCTTGTTTGCTTGATAATTAATTTTGGAAATTGGAAAAAGGTTCGGCGCAATATGGTAAATTTTTCGCAGCAATAAATTTTGGAAAATTTAAAAAATCCCTGTATCTCGAAAACTGTAAAAATGAATTACACTCTTTTAGTAGGTTCATCAAGCCATGTAAAATGGTAAAAATTCAACATTTTTATTTTAAAATTAAATCAAAAATTTAACAGGTGATTAAAAACATTCATATTCGTGGTTCCCTATTTCGTCCTTCACACTCCATTTCATACTGACCCTAACAGATCCATACTTTGATTTTTTTTCTTCTGCTATCATTTTATGAAAGTCGAAACCCATTTGCAATACTTTTGGATGTATTAAAAAAAAAATAGACTCTAAATCTTTAATTTTTTTAAATTAAAAAATCAAATACCAATAACTCGAAAACTATAAAACCAAATAACACATTTCAAAGAACTCGTAAACACCTATAAAATGGTAAAATAATTAAAAATTTAATTTTGAAATTAAATGAGAAACAAAAATGTAAAATTTTTTTAAAAATTAAATTTTTTAAATGAATATTTAAATGTCTTTAACTCGAAAACTATAAAAATAAAGCACTTTTAGAGAGATTATCAAGGACTATTTGACGGATGAAAAAATTAAAATTATTTTTTTTTTTTTGAAATTTAATGGGAAACAGTTATTTGTCATGCGGTTAGAAAAATTGTATGTCCGTTGTACCTTATTTGGTATGTCTATTACTCAGACCATGTAAACTATTCGGGCCCACACTCCCACACCACTGCACCTTCTCTTGCTTTAGAATTATAATAATACAAGATCTTGCATGACCTTGAATGAATGGAAAAAGCTTGATTACTATAAAAAATATATATAAAGGACTCCTCAAGGGCTATGAGCAGGTAAAAAAATAAAAAATTTGAATTTTAAATTGAATGAGAAACAAAAATTTGACACGCTGTAAACAAAGTTAAAATCCAAAGGTACCATCTATTTCTATAGTTCCGCCCACGAAGACCCTAATGGGTTCACGCTTCCCTGCTTAATGCTACACTAAATAAAGAAATATAAATTCCTTAAGCCGAACAAAAGTTACAGTCTCATATTCTAATAACAGATTCTGCCCTACTGTGAATTGTATGAGTGTGTAAGTTTGTCTGTGGGAGTGTATGTGAGAGTGTGTCAGAGAGAGGATTTTGTAAATGCAGCTATTTTTGTGGCGAAAATCTTTTATAGTAATTTCGATTTATAAATACGAAAATTGTCTCATTTTGCATATGTTTTTTTTTGCTCTCTTTTATCATACATTTCGTTTTCCGTTTCCCTCTCTCACATATTTATCACAATATTATTTTAACCATTAGAACAGTTACAAAAATATTTAACAATACTTTTATAAAGTTTTTCTTACACTTTCTTATTGCAACATGATGGAAGAAAACCAGCACCAAAAGTTTATAAACAAATAAATGAATAAAAATGAAGAAAATTGAGAAAATATCAAAAAAACTATTATTTTTTTTTTTGTTGTAAACTAAATAAGAAAAAATAAAAATAATAACATTCAATTTTTAACATTTATTCTTTCATTTGCGTATTATTTCCAAGAAGAAATATCCTCCCTTTTTGCATACGCATCCCTTGGCTGCTGTTGCAGCAACAAAAGAAGTTTTCTTGTTTTCTGCATCTTGAGCTCAATCGAGTTGAGAGTTGAGGATAATGAATAAAAGAAGATGGTGTTACATTTCTATGGAGACCCAAATTATTAAGTAACTTAACAAAAATTCTTACTTGACTTTTCTGTGTTGTTTTAAGTGAAATGTATAATTTTCTTAATTTAAGTTAAATCAGTATTGTTTACTTGGAAAAGAAGGAAATAAAGTTTTTCAAGTGAAAATTTTTTATAGAGTTAAAAGAGAAAGAGAATAAATGAAAAAAGGTTAAATAACAAACATTTTATTTCTATTTACGAAATTTTCCATCAAATCAAAGAACTTTATTCAAAACAATGAAGAACGAGAGGATAAAATGATAGTTTGTCAAGGCAAGAGATTAACAGCAGGTCAAAACCGACTATATCCTACACCAAATATATTTCGTTAGATGGAATTTATCGCATTCTGATTGAAACTAAACTAAAATAATGAATTTTTTACAATTTTTACATCAAATCAACGAAAATTATTTTAAATCAAAATAAAGCAAAGAAAAGTATTTCTAGAAACTTAAATTGAATAAACTTTGTATATCAAAAAGACAAAAAACATATTAAAATATGAAGTTGTGCAATTTACATTTTAGAGATGACCCTCGTATAATAAAGTTGAGTAATTTGTGCGTTCATTAAATTAATTGTTCTAAATTCCTAAAATTTAATTGAGGTTTAAAAATACAATGATTTTTCATGTGGACGATATATAAATATTAATGGGAAATTATGAAGCGATCCTCGTATAATTTAAAACAATAGTATCTGAAATATTGAAATTTGAAATACATCGATCTTTTGTGACCGTTAAATACTATTTCGCGAAGATATTTTGTAAGAGGGAAAAGTGAATTAAAAGATTGATCACATCTAGTCTTTGGGCCAAAATATTACGATATCGATACACATTTGAAATAACGACCAGTTCACAATGTTCGTTGGCAGCTGGCAATCATCAAAATAATTTCTCGTCATGAATTCTCTAGTGACTTAAAACTTAATATTTCACCTTTAACTTAAATTTTCATCAAAGTTTCACTTTAAATTTCAGAATTCCGCTTAAAGTTTATATCAAATTTTCACTTTAAAATTCAGAAAAATTTCACTTAAAACTTGCAATTTATTTTTTTTTTTTATTCAAATTTTAAGAAACTTTACTTTCACCTAAAATTCAATATTTCACTTAAAATTAACATTTTCCGTTAAAGTTTTTATATTTCACCTAAAATTCAAATTTCACCGAACATTTCGGTATTTTTTCATATTATTTATCGACCTAAAAATTCTATATAATTTTGGCAATAAACTTAATATTTCATCTAAAATTCGATATTTCACTATAAATTTTGGTAATTCAACTAAAATTAAAAATTTCGCCAAAAAATCTAAATTTTTAAATATTAAATTGTTGATCTTTCACCTAAAAACAATCAATATTTCACATAAAATAGCAAATTTCACCTAAAATTCAACATTTCGCCTAAAATCTACTGTTTCACTTAAAATTTCCACATTCAATATCTCAAATTAAATTCAACAAAAATAATAAAATTTTACCTGAAATTTCACCAAAAAAATCAATCAATCAATCAAATTTCACCAAAATTCAATATTTCGCTAAAAATTCCAAATGTTGACTTACAATTTCAATTTTTACATAATAATTTCATATTTCACAGATAATTCTATTTCATTTAAAATTGAAAATTTCACCTAAAATAAAAATTT
>PYHX02000495.1:16743643-16868311 GCA_004302925.2 Cochliomyia hominivorax
TATTTGTATTTTTTCTTAACAACGTGGCAGTTCAAGTTCAATTTCAGAGACATTATTATGTGACCCTCGCATGTTAAATTGGCTAAACAACGAAACAAAAAAAGTTTTATTAGTTAAATTTATTTTTCTCTATTTGTCCTTATGTCTAAGATAAGATAGATATCCTTATTATATTACGTGATTGATTAAAAATACATCATTGAAGAGGAAAAAAGTGGTTAAATTAATTTTCTTTAATTAAGTATTTTTTTCTTGTCTCTCATTTTTTAGTGCTTAGAGTTTTATAGAGGTTTTTAATATTTTTTTTATTTATTTTTTATTCATACTTTCAGCTGGTAAACATTCATTATATTTATTCTACACTTTATTGATTGTGTGGTATACATTTCTCGGGATTTAGTTTTAATTTACTTTACTTTAGAAAACACACATTTACAGACACACACACACACACACACACACATCATGTATTCGAATATATATTTAACCATACAGCAGATGCATAAAAAGTGAAGGAATAGAAGAAAAGTAAGGATTGTGTTCGGTTATGCTGAAAGTTAATAACCACAAATAGAGTTTAATTTATCCAATAAAACACAATTTTAAAACGAGAACTCGAACTGAGCTGGAACTGAACTAGAATTGAACTAGAACTGAACTAAAACTGAACTAAAACTGAACTAAAGCTGAACTAGAACTGAATTAGAAACGAAACTAGAACTGAACTAGAACTGAACTAAAACGAAACTAGAACTGAACTAGAACTGAACTAGAACTGAACTAGAACTGAACTAGAAATGAACTAGAACTGAACTAGAACTGAACTAGATCTGAACTATAACTTAACTAGAACTTAACTAGATCTGAACTAGAACTTTACTAGAACTGAACTATAACTGAACTAGAACTGAACTAGAACTGAACAAGAACTGAACTATAACTTAACTAGAACTTAACTAGATCTGAACTAGATCTGAACTAGAACTGAACTAGAAATAAACTAGAACTGAACTAGAACTGAACAAGAACTGAACTAGAACTGAACTAGAACTGAACTAGATCTGAACTATAACTTAACTAGAACTGAACTAGAACTGAACTAGAACTGAACTAGATCTGAACTAGATCTGAACTAGAACTGAACTAGAAATAAACTAGAACTGAACTAGAAATAAACTAGAACTGAACTAGAACTGAACTAGAACTGAACTAGATCTGAACTAGATCTGAACTAGATCTGAACTAGATCTGAACTATAACTGAACTAGAACTGAACTAGAACTGAACTAGATCTGAACTAGAACTGAACTAGAAATAAACTAGAACTGAACTAGGACTGAACCTAAATCTGAACTAGAGCCTGAACTTACAAACAAAATGACAAACTTTATATATCCTCATTGATGTGATGAAAAAGTGTAAAAATAAAATCAATCAAACCATAAAATAAAAAAAAGCATAAATTGAAAAAAATGAAATATAGAGTTTTTAAAGGATAGAGAAATTCTAGTAAGTAGTCATAGTAAAAAAATAAAGAAAAAATAAAAATAGAAGTTTTAGACTAAAGAAAAACTTTTCAAGAGAAAAAGAAATGGAAACGAAACGAATCACTACAATTTGCAATTGGATATTGATGATGACCAACTAATGTTAGCCAACAGCAAATAGTTAAATAGCAAAGTAGCAAGCAGCAACAGCAGCAGCGTCATCATAATAAATATCCCACTTACACATATTTTTACATACAAATTAATACACATTTCAGTGCACAAATACATTAACATATATTGTACCTCTAGTGCATATTTTTTTATGTCTTTATCGAGATATAAAAAGATGGAGATGACGATGATGTTGGCATACAGTCAACATCATTTTTATTGCAAGTTTTGGTGGCAGCAGGCCATTTGAAACTACCTTGAGGTGGAAGGCAGACAGTTATAACAAATACTTTATATTGCCATCATTATTACTTTAATTTTCATCATTCAAATGTAGATAAAGAACACAACGTAACCTCACTTTTATTACTATTTTTATTTCAATTCATATTGATTTTTTTCTTCATAATTTCCTGGTTCATTACCATTGATTTGATATCGTTAACATTCAGGAAAGGAAATTCAAAGAATTTATTTCAAAAAATCGTAATTTCTATGTGCAAACGGGGAAAAACATCCCGACTTGTCTTTGGTTTACATTTTTTTCTCGTAAAAGACAATCATCGAGTTTAGTTTTATTTTTTAAAAAAGAAATAATTATTTTCTCATCGATTTTTTTCTTTCCACAATTCGATGAAAAAAGAAATATTCTATACGTAAAGAAAGAGCTTGATGAAATTAGGGTGTGAAAATGTTTTGATTCCATTCTGTGTCAGTAGAACCACTTTTCTAATTTAAAATTTTTTTCAAAATTTTTGAAAAAAAAAAATTTTTCTATAAAGAAAATTTCCCTTAATGATTTTCTTATTTCTCTCAAAAATTTTACTTAATATTTTATAAGAAAAATTTAAGTATTTCTGTTTCAGAATTTTCTACAAATAAAAATTAAAAATTAAAAAAATATTGAAGTAAGTTTTCTAAAATTTGCACCTAAAGAAAACATCTCCCAGCAAAACTCTTCTCCATATTTTATAAAGAAAAAATTAAAAAAAAAAAAAAAAAAAAAAAAAAAAACAAATAAAACGTAAAAAAATGAACTCAGTTACTTCAGTTTTTTGTTATTAAAAACTATTTTTAGTTATGTTTTCTATAAAGAAAATTTTTAATTTTCTGTTTTTGTTGAATCTTAATCTTTAGCCACTTTGGAATATGGAAGATAATACTCTGAGCCGGGAATAACAAAATAATATTTATTTTGTTATTCTCATTAACAAAATCCCAATAGGAAAAGAAGATGAAATAAAACAAATTTATTAGGATTTAGGAAATGAAGAAAGTTTATTGGACAGATTACCTCTTTATCGTCTTACAGCAAGTTCAAGAAGAAGGAAAAAATTATCTTACGTAGAACGGAAGCGACATTTTAGGCTATGTCACCAGAATGACGTTTGTTTTAGGCGTTATGAGGAAAAGAGAAAGTGTGATTTTCATAAAATTCAGCTTAAATATAGGTACTCAGAAAGGGGAAAAACTTTACTCATCACAATATTAATGTCAAAGGGAGTTTAGGCCCTTTTGGCATTAACATTGCCGCCCGCCTTGCAGGATTTATGCAAAGAAAAAACTGTAAGATATAGTTCTGGTTCAGCCTAAGATGCAGCTTCTAGTATAGAAAGGAAAATAAAATAGTAAATTAATTTAATGAATTTCAGTTACAATTAATTCATGTTATTCAAATTATATACAAAAGTATGATAATGTTTAAGGAAATTGGCATGCAACTTAAATCTAGGATATTAACAATTCTTTTATAATAATGTATATTATGCATTTTTTTTATTAGGACAAAGATAGGTTTTGTATTTTGCTTGCTATTTAGTGCATTTTTTTACGAAATATTTTATTGAAAATTTATAAAGTACAAGTACCATATATAACCCAGCCAAAAATGGTGCTTTGGGCTGTTGGAAAACCGATTCTGGAAAATACTCCTGGACGTATTACCTTTGGATATAGGTCTACACCAATTACGATATCGATCGATGCCGATTCATAAAATTTGGAATCCGCCAGGAATAAATCGCGGAAGTGTTTTTTATAGGATTCGGGAAGGGATTGTGAGGGTGTTCTAAGAGCGATGCGATTATCGACTCGAAAAGTACCTTCTATCTTTGAAGTTGAATCAAATCGAGATTTTATGATCAAAGGACAAATGGTTTCTTCCTTGAGTGTATAGCCTGTTAGATCCAACTGATCTACGAGCTTTTTGGAAACACGACTGTATGCAGAACCAGAATCTAATAAACATCGAGCATGTGCGGTAGAGGAACCTACTTTTACGAGGACGGTAGGAAGCAAAATAACCGAATTCTGGCGAATAATGGATGTTAAAGATGTAGTTTTCGTAGTGGAAGGAATTGGCTCTTTGTGATGAGAATGTGACGTTGTTGTACTGCGTTCAGTGGGAGAAAGAGTTGGATTTGAATCTCGAGATGAATGTGGGATAGAATCGATAGAACCAAGATCTTTGGCTAGTCGTGGATGAACATGTAGCAGGGTATGGTGGAACTTACGACAGTGTTTGCATCCATGGTTTGAAAAACAAGTACCGCGGGAATGATCATGAGCCAAGCAATTGGAACAGTAATTATTCTCACGGACTGCCCGAATGCGATCAGAAATATTCATGTCCAAAAACCTTTTGCATGTACGGAGAGGATGGATTCGTTTACAAATACGGCAGGGGTAGGAAGTGTATTTTTCAAGGAATCCTTTGGAAGTTTTAGATGATTTAGACGTATTTTTGGGCATGATGGGCTGGAAAAGAATAATACAGGAAGGATAAAGAAAAAGGTACCACAGATTTTTAAGGATCTGTTGGCAGAACGACTAGCTTCACAATTGGTCTAGTCACGACTCCACGTTGGGTCATAACCTCGGCTACGCGCACGCGATTATCAGAACCGGAAAAAACCTTTACAATTCGGCCAAGACGCCACGAATTTGGAGGGAGGTTTTCGTCTTTGATTACAACCAAAGCACCTATATCAACATTTATTTCGGGCCTTTGCCATTTATTTCTTTTATTCATCTCCTTTAGATATTCATTCTTCCACCTAATACAAAAGTTTTGATGTATAAGTTTAAGTTTCTGCCACCTATTTCTAATGGATATCATAGAATCGTTAATTTTAGGGTCGACAGGCGCTAAAATGGGAGATCCTATTAGAAAGTGGCCCGGAGTTAACGCGCACATATCATTTGGATTAGTAGACATAGGCGAAATTGGTCTAGAATTCAAACAGGATTCAATTTTGGACAATAAAGTGGATAATTCTTCAAATGTATATTTGGATGAACCAGCTACTTTCCGGAAATGGGCTTTGAAGCTTTTTACGCCAGCTTCCCATAATCCACCCATATGTGGGGCACCTGCAGGAATAAAGTGCCAGGAAATATTTTGATGAGCATAATTGGATAAAATATGCTCCCGGGATGTTTGAATAAATTCTCTTGCGAGTAATTTAGATGCTCCTACGAAGGTTGTTCCATTATCAGAATGCAAATGCAATGGACAGCCACGTCGTGAGACAAAACGAGAGAAGGCTGCGAGAAATGTATTTGTGGATAAGTCGGAAGTCGCTTCCAAGTGAATCGCTTTTGTTGAAAAACATACAAATACACACACGTATCCCTTGGAGATGCGACATGCACGTCCGGAATAACTTTTAACTTCAAAAGGTCCAGCGAAATCCAAACCAGTGTGAGCAAATGGACGTGTTATCTCCGTTCGCTCGGTGGGTAAAGCTGCCATTAATTGCTTTTGACATTTCTTTTTGTAAATAACGCAAGTCTTGCATTTATTGATGATAACCTTAATCAAATTTTTTGCTTTTGGTATCCAATACTGTGTCCTTAAAAGGCGTAAAACCAATTGATTTCCACCATGAAGACTGATATCATGGACAAATTTAACTAAGATTCGGGAATATTGGCAATTATACGGTAGAATTATTGGATTCCTCTCGTTGAATGTAAGTCCTGGAGAGGATTCAAGTCGACCGCAGGAACGAATTATACCCTCTGGATCTAGAAAAGGATTTAAGCTTAAAATGCTACTGCATTTGGAAATGTATTGTCCATCTGATAAAGCTTTGTATTCATTTGGATACCAAGCCTTTTGGTAAATGATAACGAATTTAGTTTGCACATCAACAATCTCACACGTTGAAAGAATGGTCGTAGTTTTGGAAAAAGTGGAACGGTGACGAGGATGAGTACGATGGAAAAATCTGTAAACATATGCCATGACTCGCATTGCTCTATGAAATGAAGAAAATCGTTCTAGTGGATCATCGAAATTTTTGAAGTAGGAAAAATTAACTTGAATAGACTTCGCTTCTGGAATATTTTTTAAGACTGTGGAATATTCAACGTAAGGCCATTGGGATTCCGGTTTTTCAAGCCACTTTGGT
This sequence comes from Cochliomyia hominivorax, assembly GCA_004302925.2. NCBI lineage: Eukaryota > Metazoa > Arthropoda > Insecta > Diptera > Calliphoridae > Cochliomyia > Cochliomyia hominivorax. The sequence goes on from PYHX02000495.1 coordinate 16,749,720, forward strand.
CCATACCACCAAAGTTCATTGTCCAATAACTCCTGTGGGGTAACGCCTCTACTTGCGAGATCAGCAGGATTAGATCCAGAACTTACATGATTCCACTGAGAATAATTAATTATTTGTGTGATTTTGGAAACTCTGTTAGCAACGAACGTTTGCCAGCAGCATGGTGGTTTAGCCAGCCAAGATAAGACAATAGTCGAGTCGGTCCAACAAAAAATAGAATATTTTTCAACATTTAACCTTGGAATTAAACTGTCGAGCATTTCAGATAAGAGAACTGCCCCGCATAACTCTAGCCTTGGAATCGAAATGGTTTTGATAGGAGCTACTTTAGTTTTCGAGGATATAAGGAAAGTCGATATAGACGATACATTTTCGACACGCACATACAATGCAGCTGCATAAGCCTTTTCAGATGCGTCGCAAAATCCATGAAACTGGAGTTTGGACTGTGGACAATATCGAATCCATCGAGGAATGCGAATGGAATTAATAGAAGAATAATTGGATTGAAAATTTTTCCATTGGATAAGTGCTTCTGAAGAAATTATTTCATCCCAACCAGTACCATCCATCCAAATTTTTTGCATTAGAATTTTAGCTGTAATTATACATGGTGCTAACCAACCTGCTGGATCAAATAATTTGGCAATTTGGGACAAGACTTCCCGTTTCGTATAATTTACTGTCTCGTCCAATGGATGTGCAACGAAATAGAAATTATCAAAGCACGCATTCCATCTAATGCCTAATGTCTTTGTCGAACTAGTTTCTTCGAGCTTTAAAAAGTCTTCATGTAATAGATGATCTGGAGGAATATCATCTAAAATATCTTTGGAGTTCGACGTCCATTTTCTTAGGGAAAATCCAGCGGATTTCAAAGCTTGGATTAGCTGTTCTTTGGCTTTAATTGATTCTTCCCCAGTGTGAAAACCGGCAAGGACATCATCGACATACATGGAATTGCGTAATATGGAACTTGCTAACGGATAAATAGCTTCTACGTCATCAGCTAGTTTTAAAAGAGTACGAATGGCTAAATATGGCGCACAATTAACTCCGAAAGTAACAGTATTAAGTTCATAATCTGTTATTGGAGTATGTGGATCGCTTCGGAATAATATTCTTTGAAAAGGAGTATGGTCAGGATGGACCAAAATCTGTCTGTACATTTTTTGAATGTCAGCATTAATTACAAATTTAAAAAAGCGCCATTTTAGAATAAGAATTGTAAGGTCGTTTTGTAGTATCGGACCTGTGTGTAGGAGAGAATTTAGACTTTGTCCATTAGATGACGGAGCAGAAGCATTGAACACTACACGAACTTTCGTAGTTACACTATCCGGCTTTAAAACGGCGTGATGTGGTAAATAAAAAGTTCTTTGATAGTCTGATTCGTTATACGAACCGACTCTAGACATATTCCTGAATGACCTTATCGTATTCGGATTTCAATTCTCGATTTCGCATCAGTCTTGCCTCATTTCTGAAAAACTGTGCCATAGCATTGGTTCTAGATTGACCTATCTTTATCGTATTTGGAAATTCTTCTTTAAAAGGAAGCGATACTATGTATCTTCCATTGGAATTCCTTTTCGTAGTTCTTAGGTAAAGATCCTCACAAAACTTATCGGAAGAAGACAAAAGATTCGTTCTTGGAAGATTCTCCACCTCCCAAAAACGTGAAATTTCCTTGTCTAAGGAAATTTCACAGAAATATGAAACTATTGTGGATCTTGTACTGAGGTTACTACGAATTGGACCTGTAAGAATCCATCCAAAAATGGTTTCTTGAGCAATGAGTGATTTACATATATTATGTCGTATCCCTGGACAAATAATGGAAGGGAAAATATCACCGCCAAGTAAAATGTCAATCTTAGAACTGCTATAAAATTTTGGATCTGCTAGTGGAATGTCAGGAAGAGTATCAAACTGATCCTTAGGAATTGTACGTGATGGAAGACTATTCGAAAGATGAGGAACCACAAGAGCAGTGACTGGAATTGAGATATCACTGTTCAGCGGTGAACCCAATATTAAGAAGCATTCATGTTGAACTTTGGCTGAAACTGAATTGTTCAAACCAGATATCTGAGCATTAGTAGATTCAGATGGAAGTTTTAAGAGATTGAATATACGTTGGGAAATAAAGGTACCTTCAGAACCCGAATCTATCAAGGCACGTACTTTATATTCCAAACCTAAAAGACAAATATTAACCCAAGCTGTTCCCAGCAAGACCCCTTTCGAATTAGTAGCAAAACATGATTGTATTTTCCCTGAACTTGTGGTAGAAGTGGACTGTATATTGTTTTTGTTTGGTCGAATATAAGGAGCCGAGTTAGGATTAAGTGATGAGTTCACATTTGTTGTTGAAATTTGGGTATTATCGATTGGAATATCAATCTCTTTGTGTAAAAGTGTATTGTGTCGTTTCTGGCATTTAAAACAACTGTGTTTGCTTGTACAATTTCTGACACTATGGGTTTTCGAAAAGCAGTTTAGACATAAACCTTCCTTTTTTATTTCATCTAATCTGGATTTATAGGACATTTTTAGGAATTTGGGACACTTGCGGATGATGTGATTTTCTTTTGGACATAACTGGCAAACTGGACTATTGACATTTACCTGAAAACTATGTACCTTTTGTTTGATACTAATATTCGAATTACTTCCTCGTTTTAAATCTGTGGCTTTATGACCATTTGTACTACGAATTTCGGAAACGGATTCTAACGTTCTGTAGCGATTGGTCAAGAATTCGTCTAGTTCAGACCACTTTGGAATAGATGTTTTGTCCCTTAATTGATGCTCCCATAACGTCAGAGTAGTCTCAGGAAGCTTATTGGTGCAGAGGAAAACAAATATAGGGTCCCAACTAGCCACATCAATATTATGGATCTTTAAATTCGCTATGCATGAATTTATGTCCCTTTGTAATAGTTTCAAGGACTTGCCAGATTCGGAATTAACAGTCTGAAGATTGAAAAGTATCTTCAACTGACCGTTAACTAGGACCCTTCGATTGTCAAATCGGAAACACAAATTTTTCCAAGCAATGTCGAAACCTTGGTTTGTAAGAGGACTCTTACGAACAATCTCCCTGGCTTCACCTTTCGTTTTCTGAGTCAAGAAAAATAATTTCTCAACATTGCTAGCTCGGGAATTGGAAACAACGGCGGTGAAAATATCTCGGAATGTTGGCCAAGAAGCATAATCACCCTGAAAAGCTTCAATATCAATTGGAGGGAGATGCAGATTTTTGGATTCAGATTCTATAAAATGAGAAGAGCTTGGACGAATAGAATTTGAAGTTTGAGGAACTGTAGCTTCAGAAGAAGGGTTTAAAGATTGTCGAATTGAATCAGACATTTCTGACAAGCGGACTAAACAATTACAATAAGTTGTATAAGTACTTTTGTACTTCAACTTAAAGGACTCTATGTCAATTGGATTGTCAGCATCATCTTCCTTTTCTATGTCCCTAATATATTGTTCGAAAGCTACCTTAACCTGACTCCAGTTGGATTTCAGTTCATATCTGTGAACTTCTAAAGCATTCAAGGACGATACTGGATATTGGTTATTATTTAGGTCAGCCTCGAACTCTACTATGCTATCAGCTAAACGTATGAATTGGTCAAGCGACATTTTTTTAATATATTTGAATCTTTTTCAGAAATATAAAAAACTATTTGGAAACTGAACTAATTGCTTATAAAGTTGTATAAATTTGGAAACTGATGAAAATGCAAATTAGGGACAAAAAAATTATACAATAATTAATTAAAATATTTAAAAGGAGAAAACAAAAAAGTAGAATAAAAATAGTTCAAAAACTCAAATTATTGAGCGTTTTATGATTTCATTAATTCAGTGAACTGAATCTCAAATCAGCTGTTTATAAAATTATTCTTGAAAAAGTTCATTGACCCTTTTTAAACTGGAAGATATACTTTATTTCCCAATAATAAATTGCACACTAGGTCTGTTCGTTAAAAATTAATCAGGAATATGATCAATTGAATGGAAAGTAGTAAAAATAGCATGAAATTGTAAAAACAAATGTACTGTTTTACAATGATAAAATTAAGAAACGAATTGTATTTTGCAAATAATGTAATTTTATCTTATTTCAAATTGGAATAATTGTATATAATGGACTAAAAATATATACACGAAAAGGCCTATTATTTCCAATTGCAATAATTGAGAATATGTAATATTCCACAATTAATATGGAAATTGGTGCGTACTCTCGAAAGTAAAGGGAAAAAAATTCTCTTAAAGCAAAAATAAAATGAGAATATGACAAAATTGGAATATGTGATCATATACCAGTGTTACCAAATTACTCTAAGAAAATATGATCTAGGAGTAAAATTATTAAAAAATAATTTAAAAAAAATGAAATAAGGAACTAGAATTCCGAAATGTTTTCCTTGAAAAAAATCGAATAAAGTTTTAAATTATTTTATAAATAATTAATTTTTTGTCCTATGGCAACCCTTACCATGCTATTTGTTTTATATGTAATAAATTGGAATAAATTACCCAATAAGCAAAAGCATGTAAGAATATATGATTTCACAATATAAAAAATTTAGAATTAAATATTCAATTTAATTTTGAATTTATGTTAAAAATTGATCAATGGATTGAGAAAATTTTATAAATCTAAATTAAAAACAAACAATTGTAGAAATTAAAAAATAGTTCTATTGAATGGACAAATTTCTTCAAAGGAAAAAAATGTTGGCGTATACACGAAGGAAAATGAAAAATGTGGTATAATGGAATATATAAGACAATTTTCTAGAGTTCATGTATTCATGAAATCTTCATAAAAATTGCGAACAATCGAATTGTGGTCAATTGGGTAAATTTTCTCACTTATGTGTCAATAAACAACCCCAAATTATACACTGTATAGCATGTAATTAAAAAATGAGAATTGCATTTAAGAGAGATGTAGGAAAGAATGAGTGATAATCGAACTATTGGATGGTTTCGAAAGAGAAGCTTAAGTGCAAAAATTAATTTTCAAGAGTAATTAAAAAGAGAGAGTGTACTAAGAAATACAAAAAATGAGGAATGCTGAAAAAGAAATGTACAAACTAACATACATACATATGTCATGAGCTGAAAAGTGATCAATATAGGGGGGAACAAATTTGAAGGGAAGAAGGAATGGAGAAACACACTATATCAGGAATTAATTTTCTTGAAAAATAATGTTGATTTTTTTTTTTTTTTTTTTTTTTTTAATAGGAATAATTATGATCACCGAGTACTTTCCTTTTAATATTTTTCTTTTACTTGAAAATTAACTTACAGGAACTTTGATTGCAATTAAACGATAAATCCTCCACCGTAATGAAATTTTGGCCGAGCACTTTACTTTTTTTATTCGTGTATTGTTGTTAATTCTTTTTCTTGTTGTTTTACTTTTTTTTATTTTAATTATTTTAATTGAATATTTTTAAACAATTTGAATAAAAATTGTATTAATAAATTGAAATTTCGTTGAATATACACGATAGCAAAAGACAATAAATATAAAGAGGTTTTTAATCTTATCCCGAATGCACTTCAATAACTTATTAATGCACAAGCAAATAAATACAAAACATACCTTTGTTGGAATGTAGTATGTAGATGAGTTAAGATGAGTAGAAAGAAATCCAATGAACGAGAATTCCCAGAGAATTAAAAGCAAATTTCCAATCCGGTTCGAAGGACCAAATGTTGAATCTTAATCTTTAGCCACTTTGGAATATGGAAGATAATACTCTGAGCCGGGAATAACAAAATAATATTTATTTTGTTATTCTCATTAACAAAATCCCAATAGGAAAAGAAGATGAAATAAAACAAATTTATTAGGATTTAGGAAATGAAGAAAGTTTATTGGACAGATTACCTCTTTATCGTCTTACAGCAAGTTCAAGAAGAAGGAAAAAATTATCTTACGTAGAACGGAAGCGACATTTTAGGCTATGTCACCAGAATGACGTTTGTTTTAGGCGTTATGAGGAAAAGAGAAAGTGTGATTTTCATAAAATTCAGCTTAAATATAGGTACTCAGAAAGGGGAAAAACTTTACTCATCACAATATTAATGTCAAAGGGAGTTTAGGCCCTTTTGGCATTAACAGTTTTTTTATTAATATTTTCCGTTATAAAAAGAATTTAAAAAAAAATTGTTAATACAAAATGTTAACTAAACTAAAATTTTACTTAAAAATTCCTAATGTAAAATTTTCTACAACTGTTCTGTAAGCGAAAATTAATCTCAAACAGAAAATCACTTAAAGTTTTTTATCATAATTTTCTATGGAAAAGATTTTTTGAAATCCTCTTGTTTTTAAAGGAAGTTTCCACTGAAAATATTTTGTTAAGAAAATCTCAAATAATTAAATATTTTTATAAATTTTTTTTTCAAAAAATATTTTATTAAAGAAGAAACTTTTTGAAAAATTCTAACAAGAGAAACATTTTCTCAAGCTTTTTAAATTTCTTAAAAAGTCTCTCGATAAATTTTCTATTAAAAAAAATATTCTAAAATGTTCCTTCAAGACAGATTTCTTTCAAATTTCCTGTTAAAAAAAAGTCTCTCAAATTTTCTATTGAAAAAAAAATTATTTAATTTCTATTAAGAAAAAGTTTACTTAATTTTTCTATTAAGAAAATGTCTTTAATTTTTCTATTAAGAAAATGTCTTTAATTTTTTTTAAGAAAAGTGTTTCTTAAGATTTTGTACCAAAAAATTTTCTTAAATTAAGTGTTATGAAAAATGTTCTCTCAAATTTTCTGTAGAAAAATTGTTGCAAATTTTCAATTATGAAATTCTGCTAGGAATTTTTTATAATAAAAATTCTACTATAAAAAAGTTGTTTTCAAACTTCCTCTGAAGAATTCTGTTCTTAAATCATTTAAATTTTATTTTAATCTCTTAAATTTTCTTTTTAGAAAAATTCTCCCAAAATCCTATTATTTCTCTTCTTTTAAAAAACAATTTTTTAACACAAAATTAAAATTGTTTTTTGAAAGAAAATAATTAATTTATTAAAAGAACAATTATTTCTTAAAAGAAGATTAACTCTCAAAATTTTCTTTTAAGACAATTTTCTTAAAAATATTTTATTAAGAAAAGTGATATTAAAATTATCTACCAAGAAATATTTATAAAAATTTTTAACTGAAATAATTTATTTCAATATTTTTGGTATTTTTTTTTTTCCACAAATTTTCAACCATTGTTCTCTTAAGAGAATTGTTTAATTTTTTTTCATTCTTCTTAAATTTTTTAACATTCATATTATTTGCAGTATTGAAAATTTTCTCCCATTTTTCTAGTACAAAAAAATTCTCTCATTTTTGTAATACTGATAATTTTCTTTAATTTTTCTTGTGATGACAAATTTCTCATTTTTCTTGTATAGAGAATTTTGCTAATTTTCTCATATGGAGAATTTTTAAAAAATTTTCTTATATCTAAAAAGTCTACAGTCCTTCTCATATAGGGAAAATCGGTAAATTTCTGGTATAGAGAAAGTCTTCATATTTCTGATAAAGAAATTGAAAATTTTCTCACATTTAATCTTTAAGTTTTCTGGTATAGAATTGTCTTTTTCTAATTTTTCCGGCATAGAAAAAAGATCTCAGTTTTCTGGTATAGAAAAAATGATCTCATTTCTCTGGTATGAAAAGATTTTACTTCATTCGTTTAATTTTTCATCTTTTAAAAGTAATCTAGAATGTTTATGTCATAAAATTTTTTCCTAGTTTTTCTATTATAGAAACACTAAATTTTTTGGTAAAGAAAATTTTCTCTTATTTCTTTAATTGAACTTTATTATATTTAAAAGTATTTTTCGGAATAAAAATTTTCTTTATAGAAAATTAAAAAAAAATATATCTTCTATGTCTCTGTTAAAAAGGATGTAGTTTACAAAATACGTGGAGAGAAACTTTCATAGGAAAGTTGGGAGATATCTTTTAAGAGAAGTATATATCTTTTTTCTAACTGACATATTTTATTATTTATTTATATTTATTACATAAAAGACATATTTTAATTTTTATTTCGATATAGAAAAACGACTCGTCAAACTTAAATCAAATTTCAAACGAAAATAGTAAAGGTAAAGCAAGTTTAAGTTTTGAGTTAGAGCCATATAAACATAACAGAGACCACTTCACTAGGTCTTGATTCTCTTGATCCAGTCAAAAAAGTATCAGACTTATTTCTCTTTAAATTTTTATATAAAACACTCTGTTAACAAATGTTTCCGAAAGTCAATGTGACAATTTCAATCAGATGAAACTCAATCAATGTCAAAGTTTTAACGAAAGACCTCCATTTTTATTTATAACTCTCCTTTTTTCCTTCGCTATATTTGTATTTAATTCATTGCTATAATTTCATTATTTTGCTCGGTTTTTTTTTTTTTTGGTTCTCTCTTTTTTGTTTGGTTGAATTATTTAAAGATTGACACCACTATTGATTACATTCGACACATAAACAACGAAATGAACAATAAAATTGCAAATTATAGAAAATTTAATTGAGTGTTCTCTTTCATTCATTCATTCATTCTTTTATCTTGTATTCATGCATTCCATCATTCTTTTATTCACACAAGATATATGAATGTGATAGAGTGAAACTATTGTAAAATTATAATCGCCATTGCAAATTCGCATCATAATGGCGGTGGTAAATGCTATAGCAGCAATCATGCAGCCTTAACAAACTCATAATTTTCACTTGTCGCTTTTAGGCGTCATTCTATCAGGAAAATAACATTTGTGTGTATGAATGTTGGAGCTAGTGAATAAATGAAGACATGACACTGATAATGCATAAAATTACCATCAAAGTTAAAGTCACCGTCATCATCATCATCAACAGCATAGTCATGGCGATATATAGATAGATTTTACAACACCAAAGGCAATATTATTAACTGAATGAGTGAATGAATATAATTTTTTATCTTCCCTTTTCCCATTACAGGCCTTTTATAACTCATCCCTTTGGTGGTGAAAAAAATGGAAATAATTCTGTTAAATTTGATTTTGTTCTCATTTGATGTAACAGAAGAAAAAATCTAAGAAAAATGCTTAATTAAATGAATGAAAAAGATACAAGTAAGAATACTATATTCAGCTATGTCGAATTTTAAATACCCTCCATCAATTAAATACATAAAACTTAATGTTATAGGAAAATTTAATTCTACTTTGCCGATTTATATTTGACTGATTTATGAAAGTTCTTCGCTTGAGCTTACAGCTTGTCCCAGAAATCGATTTATGTCTTTTAATATATTGAACAGAATTTACTGATTTTAAGCCTGAAACTTCCCAAGACATATTTCATTGAGCTCTGTCAGTTATTGTGGATGTGAGCATGCCAACAACAGATATACAGACGGACAGACAAACAGATAGACAGACGGACAGACAGTCAGACATACAGACGGACAATGATTTTGATTTGCTGCAAGAATAAATATATACATTATGGAATCTGAGATGATTACTTCTCAGCGTTACACAAGGAATGACAAAATTAATATACCCTCTTCACCACTTGCTGTGGTGGAGGGTATAAAAAATTATTTGTTAAAGCAATTTTCTGCTTGACTACATATTTTCAACAAAATTTAAATTTTTTTCCGATTTTTTCTAAAGAATTTGATTTGATTTGACACTCAAAAGGAAATTTCGTTTTATTAACAAAAATTTCTCCAAAAAAAATTAATTAATAAAATGAATTAATTTCAAACAAAGAGAATTTCTATTCATTCATTTTTAACTTTGTATTCTTGAGAACGAAATTTTAATTCAATACGCTCCTTTTTTTAAAGCATTTTATAAATTTCTATTTAAAATGTGTCACTAAAGGCTAAATAAAGTTTTAATTATGTTTCTGACACATCGTAAATAGCAACGAAAAAAAACACGTAAAAAATCTTTTCACCAAAAATATAAAAAAAAAGTTTACAGAAAAAATCTGGAAAAAATAAATAAATAAATGAGTATAAAAAATGTAAAAAAAAAACATAACTCCAACCCAATTTGAGTTTTTTCTCTAATAATCTTTTTGCTTTTGGACACGTCGCGACAATTTGTTAGTTTTATTTAAAGGCAGAAATACAAAAAAGAGGAAAAATATCAGGATAAAAGTAATGAATACCAACCAAACACCAATGACACAAAAAATAAAGTAACCCAATGAATTTTTACGTTAATTTTCTTTTTAAGAAAAATCTACTATAAATTTTAGTTTACAAAAAAATCTACAATTAACTTTCGCCTCACGGAAAATCTTCTACAAACTTTCATTGTAGAAAAATTTTACCACGATTATAGTTTTAGAGAAAATTAAGAATAAATTTTCGTTATAAAGGAAATTTACAATATATTTTCATTTAAGAGATGAACGATAAATTTTTATTTAAGAGAAAATTTACGATAAATTTTCGTTTTAGAGAAAATTTACGATAAATTTTCGTTTTAGAGAAAATTGAACGATAAATTTTTATTTAAGAGAAAATTTACGATAAATTTTCGTTTTAGAGAAAATTTACGATAAATTTTCGTTTTAGAGAAAATTTACGATAAATTTTCGTTTTAGAGAAAATTTACGATAAATTTTCGTTTTAGAGAAAATTTACGATAAATTTTCGTTTTAGAGAAAATTTACGATAAATTTTCGTTTTAGAGAAAATTTACGATAAATTTTCGTTTTAGAGAAAATTTACGATAAATTTTCGTTTTAGAGAAAATTTACGATAAATTTTCGTTTTAGAGAAAATTTACGATAAATTTTCGTTTTAGAGAAAATTTACGATAAATTTTCGTTTTAGAGAAAATTTACGATAAATTTTCGTTTTAGAGAAAATTTACGATAAATTTTCGTTTTAGAGAAAATTTACGATAAATTTTCGTTTTAGAGAAAATTTACGATAAATTTTCGTTTTAGAGAAAATTTACGATAAATTTTCGTTTTAGAGAAAATTTACGAAAAAATTGCAGACATTTTCATAGAACTTCAATAAAGAATTTTTCAATAAAAAATCTCGAAAATTTTGTGAGAAAAAATTTTTGACTAGAAAATTTTGTAAAAGAAATCTTTTATCTATAAAATTTTATGGAAGAATCTTTTTTTCCAGATTTTTTTTTTTATTGAAAATTTTTTCTCTGGAAAATTTTGTGAGAGAAATTTCTTTTTTAAGAAAATTGCGGAAATTTCTCTAGAAATTAAATAAAGTCGGTAGAAAAATCATGAAAGAATTTTTTACTAAAAAAATCTCGATGAAATTTTTCAATAAAAACATTTTTCAACAGAAAAATCTTTAAAATGTGTGCGAAAAAATATTTTTCTAGACAATTTTTATGAAAAAAAAATCTCTATAAATTTTTGTGAGAGAATTCTTTTTCTCAAAATTTTCTTTCTGTAGAAAATTGTGCTGTTAAAATTTTATTAACTTTTATCTATAGAGATTTGAAAGAAAAACATTTTTGAATAGAAAGTTTTGAGTGAAGTATTTCTTTAAAGAAACTTTTGAAAAAAATATTTGTTGAGTTGAAAAATGAAAGCGTTGAATGCTGGAAAGGATGGAAATAATAACACTGACTCTGAGCCGATTAAACGAAATAAACAATTTATTTTGTTTAATTCCAATAGCTCGCAAAATCCCAATTGGTAATCGAATGCAAAGTAAAGAAAAGAAATAAAAAACAAGAATTAGGATTTTGGATATTAGGATGTTTATTGGATTTCAAGTTTGTTTCCTTCTCGTTGAACGGCTAAAGAAAGAAGTTTTTCTTAGCAGGAAACAACATAGGAGACATTTCTGCCAGGATGACAGATCGATTTAGGCGTTTTAATAGAAAGAGAACGCAATATTTATAGAACATTCAGCTAGTATATATATTAGCTTTAAAGTTTGAAATGCTTGCTTGAAAGTGCCTTCTTAGCTAGAGGTGTTTATATGGCATAAAGTCGATTAAAAGACTTTTGGCATTAACAATATTTAAAGAAAATTTTTAAATAATTTTTAATAGAAAATGTTTCTTTAGAAAATTTTGTGAAAATTTTTTCCAATGGAAGAAATATTTTTTCGTAAATTATTTTGAGGAAAAAATTTTTTCCGATAGCAGAATTTAAAAAAAATTTTCTCCATTATAAGAATTTTGAAAGAGTTTTTTTCTATGAAAAATTCGAACAAATCTTTTCTGATGAAATTTTTGAGATAAATTTGTTCTATACAAAATTTTTGCAGAGAAAAAACTGATTGGAAAAACATTTCTATAGAAAATTTTAGCAAAAATTACTTTATAGAACATTTTAAGAAAAAATTTTTATTTATAGATAATTTTATGCGATTTTTTTAAAGAAATATTGAGCAATTTTCTTCAAAGGAATTTATTAATTATTAATTAGTTTTTTTTTAATCTTTAAATCTAATTGTTTGCTGGGCAAAACGGGAGTTAGTGTTACAACAAAATTCAGCAAATAAAACTTATTTGCGTATAACAACTGCCGGTATATTTTGTTAACATTTAGATTTGTGTGTGTGTGGGTGTGGGTGTACATGAACATTTTGCCTGAAAGTTGTTATACATTTAAATAGTTTATTTTAGTTTCTACTTTTTTTGGTAACTTTCTCATACTTCAATTGCAAATACACACACACACACTTACATACAGCTGGTATAAACATTTAATACTACGACTTTTTACAATCCACGTACTATTATTGCACTTTAAGTTTTGTTACTATGAAAATGCTAATAAAATATTAAATAAAAAATAAATAAAATAAAATAATAAAAGTTAAAAAAAAAAAAAAAAATAAAAAATTATGTAACAAAGTTTTATAACAACATTATACACCAATAATAATAACATTTAAGTGAAAAAAATATAAAACACGAAAAATCTTTTCTTTTTTTTTATAAAGTTTTAACAAAATGTTTTTCTCTCTCTCTCGATAAAATTTAATTTTTTGCAACTTATTTTTTGTTGTTGTTGGATAAATGTTTATAGAAATTAAATATTAAAATTAACGTTCATAAAGTAATTTATATTGATGTTATAAACAAATGAGAATAATATAATCGGTTATGCCGAATCCTCAATAGCCTCCACAACAAGTGTGTTGGAAGAAAATACATTATTTTTCGTACATACACACTCACTACAACACTCACAAAGGAATACATATACATATACAAACTTTTTTCTTACATATAAGATAATGATAAATATACGTTAATATTAAGTCAAAATTTCATACTAATTTGTGGACTTATAATTGAGAGTTTTTCGCTTGAACATAGAGGTTGCCTCAGATATCGATCTATATATCTTTTAATCAATATAATTGATTTTTCTGATTTTAAATAGGAAACTCTTCAGGTTAAAGCGTGTCAAAAACCGACAGATGGACAAATTGACTGACGGACATAGGTAAATCGACTAAGATTTTGATTTGATACAAGAATATATGTATATATTATGGGACTCTAAGATGATTCCTTTTTAGCGTTACACAAGGAATGACAAATTTAATATACCCTCTTCCCCATTTGTGGGGGAGTAGGGTATAAATATAAACATACAATATATACTATACTATACTATACTATACTATACTATACTATACTATACTATACTATACTATACTATACTATACTATACTATACTATACTACACTATACTTTACTATACTATACTATACTATACTATACTATACTATACTATACTATACTATACTATACTATACTACAATATACTATACTATATTATATACTATACTATACTATACTATACTATACTATACTTACATACTATACATATACTATACTATGACTATATTATATTACTATACTATACTATACTATACTATACTATACTATACTATACTATACTATACTATACTATACTATACTATACTTACTATACTATACTATACTATATTAATACTATACTATACTTACTATACTATACTATCTATACTATAACTATACTATACTATACTATACTATACTAATTACTATACTATACTATACTATACTATACTATAACTAATACTATTACTATACTATATACTATACTATAACTATACTATACTATACTATACTATACTATACTATACTACTATACTATACTATACTATACTATAACTATATATACTATACTATACTATCTATACTATACTATACTATACTATACTATACTATATACTATACTATATACTAATACTATACTATAACTATACTATATACTATACTATACTATACTATACTATACTATACTATACTATACTATACTATACTATACTATACTATACTATACTATACTATACTATACTATACTATACTATACTATACTATACTATACTATATACTATACTATACTATACTATACTATACTATACTATACTATACTATACTATATACTATACTATACTATACTATACTATACTATACTATACTATATTATATACTATACTATACTATACTATACTATACTATACTATACTATACTATACTATACTATACTATATTATATACTTTACTCTACTATACTATACTATACTATACTATACTATACTATACTATACTATACTATACTATACTATACTATACTATATTATATACTATACTATACTATACTATACTATACTATACTATACTATATTATATATATACTATACTATACTATACTATACTATACTATACTATACTATACTATACTATACTATACTATACTATACTATACTATACTATACTATACTATACTATACTATACTATACTATACTATACTATACTATACTATACTATACTATACTATACTATACTATACTATTATATACTATACTATACTATACTATACTATACTATACTATACTATACTATACTATACTATACTATACTATACTATACTATACTATACTATACTATACTATACTATACTATACTATACTATACTATACTATACTATACTATACATAACTATACTATACTATACTATACTATACTATACTATACTATACTATACTATACTATACTTATACTACTATACTTATCTATACTACTATACTATACTATACTATACTATACTATACTTACTATACTATACTATACTACTATACTATACTATACTACTATACTATACTATACTATACTATACTATATATACTATACTAATACTATACTATACTATACTATACTATACTATACTATACTATACTATATTATACTAATATTATATACTATACTATACTATACTATTACTATACTATACTATACTATACTATACTATATTATATACTATACTATACTATACTATACTATACTATACTATACTATACTACACTACTACACCACCTGATCGTCACAAGGTATATCGTTGTGTGCACCTGTGTCCATGTTATTTATCCTGTAAGGACTATAAAAGAGTCAATGCTGTAATAGAGTCAATTACTTGTCGAGATCTAAGCAAATTGAATAATGGTGCCCCTTTTCAGGCTCACGAATGGCCAAGATGTGAGATCGAGAAATTCTAAACACACATTTCTCATTAAAACTTTTAACCCAAATATTATTTGATTTTTTCTGAACAAGTTACCTTCATTTATTTGTTTAATTTCAAACAAATGAATTGAATTGTAAACCTGATTAAAATGAGTTACTAGAAAAAAGTGCGCATTAAATTAAATGAATATTTTCAAGGAAACCCAACATGGTATTACAAAAAGTTGGCAAAGCATTTAAAGGTCTGCCGAGAAACTGTTTTCAATATTATCAAACAGTAACGGAAGAACAAGTTCGTTGATCAAAATACTGGTTCAGGTAAAATACAGGGTCGACAAGCATTTTCAAAAGAGCTGCCTCACTACTCGGACTATTTGGTAAGGAAATTTATAGCTAATACAGATTTAAAAACATGCAAGGCTCAAAAACTTCGCGACAGGAATGCTGCTAAAGATTTAAAGGCCAAAAACAGAGCACGAAAATAAAGTTCTAAACAATATACTTGCAGTATAATGGATGACGAAATATTTGTCCTGGGATCGTCAGGAAACAAAAAAAATTGAGCGGCTGTGGAAAGATATTGGGCTCTTGTTTAAAGAGAATTGAATAGCAGAAAGATGGTGTTATATTTTAAATAGAGACGGGCTACGTATTCAAGTAAAGTGACGGAAAGCACTATAAAAACTTTAATGAAATGGTGTCTCGAAAAATGTTGTGAATTGTAGTTGCAAATTTAGTGGTTTCATTTTTCTTAAAATATATGTATGTTAAGAATATTTCGATCTTGCTCCTTAGTTGGGGACAAAATCACAAAAACCTGCTGGGTACTTATAATGGAAACCTAAATTTTACAGCACTAGAAATTCGTGACTTCACCAGTAAAGTATATATCTTCATCTGTCTGGACCACATCGTTTGTTGTTTTAACCAGTTCCCTATTTAAAACCAGCCATATCATATGTAGAGTGTAAAAATAACTAAAAATAAAAATGACATAAATTGTATTAAGTGTGTTTGTATCTGTGTACATACAGTTTTTTAAATGTTTATTAAATTTAAAACTGCAAAAAAGTATAACTTTTTGTAATTAATTGACATGAACGTCAGCCAATTATGTCACAAGTTTGGCAACAAAGATTCACACTCTCACAACTTTTCCACATACATACATACAAACAAATATGAGCAGCTATAAACTTTGCATATTTTCACCTCTCTTTTTTATATATTTTTTTTAATAAAAATAATTTCTTTTATAAAATTTTCGAAATTCATCTTCTGCATTTAACATGATTTTTTCCATCACGACTTGAATTCTGTGAGCTTCTCTTACTTAACTCATTCCGTTTTCAGCAAATACAAATACAATGACATTTTGATCGTCATCATCATGATTACATATTTATTGTCATCATTTGCAAATGTTATATTCTCGCCATCTTCTCATTCTCACACTTACTCAGTCCATCATCGTCAATGTAACATTTAGCTCCTCTGGCTGTTGTTGTTGTTTTTTTCCAATTCCATTTTTCTCATCACAAGTATTATCATCATTAACGTCAACTGTTTGGTGAAATCATGCAACTGTAACCGATTTATTTACTTAACTGACCTGAGAGTGTTCATGCCACTGAATCTATAGCAAATAAAAAAAATAAAACAACAACAACACAATTTAATTCTATGTTGTAAAAACGCCAAAGGTGTTTAACACAATGTTATTTTCTGCTACTGCTACTGCTCCTGTGTATTTTTACCCTACACCACCATGGTTGGTTGGGTATTATGCATTTGAGCAGATGCTGTTAAGGGGATGGAAAGTAGTTCTTTCACTACTTTTAAGTACACCGATCGACTCAGAATCACTTCTTGATTGTACTCGTCAGTCTGTCTGGCTGTCCATGGCAAATTAAAGGTCACAGTTTTGAAAATGTCTTGATATCATTTTGGTGTGAGAATAAAGCCTATTGTGACCATGTTAAGGGAGTTACTTCATATAGCCCCCATATAGATGTCCTCCCGGATTGGGAGGACATCTATATGTTGTAGCAGTTTCGTAATTTTTTTCTCATGACTTCCGAATGTCACTTTCAAGTGCAGAAATCCCATAAAAATACGTATAGACAAATATAAACCAGAATTGATCTCCGAATACATACATTCATATAGCTTCTATATACAGATCCTCCCAAAAAATGTACAACGCATTAATATCACTCGCATATTAGTTTCATGTGTTAAACTCTTAAGCAGAAATCAGAAATTAAATTTATACGAGGTTCATTTTTGTAACTAAACATATGTCAAAGTGTATTTCGTAGTCGGAATGGACCCATGATTACTTCCATATTTGTTCTTCGCTTGTGCTTTTTTTACTGTCCTCGTCATTGTTGTTGTTATTTTTATTTTCAGTGAATAATTTTATTTTGTTTGCTTTTTGCTGTTGTTGTTGTATCTGTAAAATTTATATTGATGTGTTCTGATTTAATGCCAGAGAATGTAAATGTAATTTAAGTGGACATCAGGGACATTATATGTCAGAAAAGCAGAAATATGGTTGAATATTGGCTAAATAGCATAAAGAATTTAATTTGGTTTCTACTGCTCCTGCTGCTGTTGTTGCTGTTGCAATAAAAAGTTAAAGGTTAACAATTGCTAAAGTCTTGTCTAAATCATTGAGTTTCATAATAAATGTTTTTTGAGTAGAAATTGTAATGAAATGGAAATAATTTAATATTGTAAAAAGTATGAAAATTGGAGATTTATTTTGTGAGTGGAAATTATGTGTATCAGAAAACATATATAACCTGAGAAGCATACTGAATTGGAGTTGTCTCTAGTGGAGTGACAGTATCTGTGGCCAACCTGGAGCAAGGATTTTGCCAAACAACATTTCCAAAAACATAAATATGAAAGACTGCAAAAAAGAGGGCTCATATAAAGCACGCTCCTAGAAGAATGCATCAACTTCCGTAGTTACCATTACCAGAACCATTTGTCTGGACAATAAAAGAACGGCAATTATATAAAACAGGATCACAGAATAGTAAACATTAATTGTGGTCTTTTCAATCAAGATAAGTGCAGATTCTATAAAAGTGAGAGAAATTACCTTCTCGTATTTTGGTCAAACATACTTACGATTCCAAATATGACACCTGTTATTTGTTAAGCCAAATATGGCGTGACTTAACAAGATCACTTTCAGAGATGCACGACAAGGTACTGCTAGAAATTATAATTCTATAACTTTTCAACCGTTATATTAAAAAAAATCACACTGTAGATGTAAGGCATTTTGGAACTGATCTCGAGAGCCTATGTAGTCAGACTAGAACTGGTGGCCCTCCAAAATTGACCACTTTAATATTTTTTTTTTTCATTTGCCAAAAAATAATTTTATGAACTAACACAAAGAAATGTTGTATATGGATAGTCCTTACAAATCTCTGTAAGATATGTGGACTTAACATAGGTCCTACTTTTTATAAAATATTGTTTTAGCAACCATAAGTATATATGAATCCATTAAAAAATTATTTGATTCTCAATTTGAAACTATAAAAAAAACTAATTCTTCAGATTTATTCCAAAAATATAGCGAAATAAAATTATTAACTGCCGGACGATCTTTATAATAAAAAAGCGATTATTGATGTTAAAAGATGCAAATGTTTTAACATTATTTGCACGGACTGAGATTCTAGGGATTCTAGAGATAAAACGATAAAATCAGAAATGGCATTTGATGATACTCCAAAATATATTCATAACCGAGATTATTTTCCTATCTCCTGGACAAACTATAAACTTGTGTTACCTTAAATCTACTGATGAAGTCCTTAAGAATCTTCTCGTATGTTTAAACAATTTTTTGCAGTTCAAAAGTTTCAGATTTTTTTTAAAGCGTTGTGAACAAAATGCAGGTTACAGTATTAAAAATTATCCTGATAACAAATGGTGTGAAGCGGTTCATTATTTTCCTGGCCCTATACAAAGGCCACTTCGGGAAATTATTTAAAACACTATTAAATTCGACTATTAAATACTCTACACAATTTTATGGAAATAATTGGTGCGTACAGAAATTAAGGAAAGACCCTCGTAAAATTTGGTTTCTTCTCAAGAGTTCAATACATTAATATGATTTGTGTGTGTAATTAATACATTTAATTTTTCTAGGGCTTCTACGAAAGGTATTATGTAACGTCCCTCGTACATTCAAATATGGTTTCCTGTACATTTTTATCTAATTGAAATCAATTGTAAATAAAATGTCAATAAGATTTATCCACTTTTAGGTGATATTCGGAAGTGGTTCCGGTTATAGGGATCTATTAATTTTTAATTTTTATGAGCAAAAAAAAGAACTCTATTCCAGGACTGAGACCAAATAATTACATATGCCAAAATTCAAATGAAATAGGTTCAAAACTGCGACCTGTATTTGGGTCACAATCTTTACATTTTAATAGACTTATGGAGTATTTCTGAGTCGAACTGTGCCTACATAAAGTATGCTTATTTAAGATATTAATTACATAATATTCACATTTAAGAGTAATTTTGGAAGTAAGTGTTATACAAGTGCTGTAGGAAGTTATGAAAATTTTATTACGATATTTTCTGGTTTCAATAAATTGATTTATACGAAATATTATTATTTTAAATTCACTCTAAAGTGATTATCGGAAGTGGATCTGTGTGGGAGCTCATGTGGATCGACCTTATGAAAAATTACACTGATCGTTATCCATTTTAATACGCTTCATATCTGGTCCAAAAGATTAAATATAACAATTTTTATACCCTTCACCTGACTAGTTCAGAAGGTTTATCAATCCGTTTGTAATTTTCACAATTTTCGACTTTGACCGTCAATTAGAAAGTATATTTTCTAGAAAGGTATGATAAAGAAATTGATTGAGCTATGTCCGTCCCTGTGTCGGTTAAAATCAAATTTATGAAGCCGATCTATAGTTAACATATATGATATGTATACCAAATGATTGGAAATACTTTCGAGAATTTTACTATTGAAATCCACGGAAAATTGGTTTATAAATGGCTCAGATATTATCAAAACACTTAATGTACCTCAAACTCTTTTCGGGGTTTTTCTATTTTTTAAGAATTTACAATATTTAGAGACTTAATTTTTTCACAGATAAATTTCAATAAGTTTAGCAGATTTATGCGCTGATGACATGAAGTGAATCGGACCATTAATTCCTGAGTTATAGGCAAATACATTTTTTCCTATATTTTGAACCCCCTATGAGACCTATGGACTTGGTTATGGCACTGATTGATTACAAATTCTTTTTCCCGAATTTAATCTTTTTCATTTCTCAAAATCGTTTCATAAGCCACCGAGATGGACAATTCTTTCTTTTAAAATTTAGTCCCTTGTGATTGTTGTTGTTTAGAACTATAGAAAAACAATAACAACGTTTAAAAATAATGTTTTTCAGATTTTGCTCATGTTATTTATGGTAGAAATTTAACTGTCAGAAATATTTTTTGGATTTTTCATTTAAAGACATAAACCCGATTGGACTATTAGTTCCCAAGATATAAGCAAACACTTTTTCTGACGCTCTTGGGGCAGCTACGCACTTAGTTGCCACGTTGAAAAATTATTACTTTTTTCCCCTGAATTTTGTTTTTTTTTTTTATTTTCAGATCGTTTCATAAATGGCCGAAATATTAACAACTCTTTATTTTCCTTGTGGTTGTTGTTGGATATTGTATTGAAAGCAATAACAATGCAAGGTAAAGTAATATTTACGACTTTTTGAGCGTTCTATTTAAGCTAGAGACATCATTTTGTTACTATCAGATCGGACATAATTGGGAGAATTTTTGAGTTGAAAATATTACAGTAATCGGTCCATTAGATTTCGAGTTTTACACGAAAACGTACTTGCCGATATTTTGAACCACCTTTGGGACATATGGACGAAATTTTGTTGCCGAAAAATATTAATTTTTTTCTGAATTTTGATTTTTCTTATATATTTGTACTCGTATTGTTTTAGTGATATCGAAAACTTCTCGTGATCTGAATAAAATTTTGCTGAGATATTGAATGCTCTAGAGAATCTATGTTGACTCATATAAGGGCTATAGTATTGGCTGTCATTTTCCCCTTTTGCTGCTAGTGATGATATTATGAAAGCCTATTTATAACAGGGACTTAACATTAAATGTTAATTTCGTTGTTTAAAAAAATATCCATATAAGTAAAGGTGAAGGGTATAGAAAATTCGGCATGGCCGAATTTAACCCTTTAGCTTGTTTTAATCGAAATTTATTTAAAATTGTGCCTTGTAAGTTTTTAAAATGCTTCATGGAAAACAGCCAGCCAGTAGTTAGATAGACGAGCAGACTTCTTTAAAGTTTCGAAGAATTCATTTTGAATCGATCGGTTCTGTAGGGTACTTATAATTTCCTATAATAACTATAATTTAACCCTTTTTTGTAAAATTGTTAAAAATATTCAAATTTCATTTCATATAGAAAAAATTTCCATTCGCAGTCAAAGTTTTATAATTCTTTGTCTGTTAACGCAAAAATTTACTTATAATAATTATAAAATTATACATCTCTGAGTGCATATGTGCGTGTGTGTTATTTGAGGTTTTCCAATTATATGATGACGTTCCCCCTTCCCCCAATAAAAAGAAAATATTTACAAAAGAAAACTTTTTTACACATTTGCTTGTGTATTTGTCTGTCTGTCTGTCCGTCTTCGTCTGTCCGTCTGTCTATCCTCTAATAGAAAAAGAAACCACTGTCTCTGTCTATTTATTTAACTTCGAATAATGATAGAAAAACTTACGCTGACATTGGTAAAGAAATGCATATACACATATATAAGCACATGCACACATACATATGTTTGGTAGTATGAACATTTTTTTGGGGAAATGAAAATTGAAATTGATTGCGGCCATGAATGTTGATGAAAGTTTTAATTGTTAATATTTAACAAATGAAAGAATGAGCGAAAAATGAGAGAAGGAATGAACAAGAAGAAAAGTAGATGAACACGAATGAACACAAATGTATGTGTTCACATGCAAATATTCAGAACAAAACAACACAAATGAAAAGAAAACTTTCAGATCTCAGTGGTAAAATTCATATATGACCTCTGTTGCAAATGATAAAGTTTATAGTTCAACATCTCAAACTCTTATTACAATACAAATTAGTTGGTTTGTACATATGACTGTACAGTGGGGCAGAATTTTTTATTTATTTATTTCAAAAAAAAGTTGTAACTTAATATCGGTTGAATGGTTCTGAAATTGAACATGATGGTACAGAGGATGGTTGTGTTATAATTATGGGAATATGGATCGAAGATTTTAAAGGTCTTAACTTGATTTTTTCTGCATACAGTTCAAAATATATCTGTTGTTAATTATTATTATTATTTATTTTAAGTAAAATAATTAATTGAATTTTATTTCTCCGACTTTTTTTGGATTTTGGAGAATTTTCATAAAGATATATATATCTGAAATTTTCAGAAAAAGTAGACCTTATAATTCTCAATCAAAATGTTGAAAAATTTTTAATTAGGAAAGGAATTTCCCTATGTTTTTTTAAAGTATGAAGAAAAATCCCGAAATTGGGAATTTTTTAACAAATATTCCTTATTGCATAACCGTATTTGGATTTAGAATTAAGGCTGTGGGATTTTAGAACATATAAGTTAATATCAAAAAGAAAAAAAATCGATAAGAAAAAACTTAAATTCAAGTGGGTTTGGACTTAGTCATACAAGGCTTTTGGAATACACAGTTTATTTAAATTTTTCCTTAGGAATTCATTCAGAAAAATATAAACTTCATATATGTTCTTAGATTTTTTTGTTTTTAGATGAAAATGAAAAAATTCCGAACTTGTTGAATTCAAAAAAAACATTTTTTTTATTTTTTGATTGGGTCCAGATATGGATCTCATTCTTGTTTGCTTGATAATTAATTGAGGAAATTGGAAAAAGGTTCGGCGCAATACCTTTGGTAAATTTAAAAAAAAGCAGAGATCTTGTAAAATTTCGAAAATGCAAATTAAAATCCCTGTATCTCGAAAACTGTAAAAATGAATTACACTCTTTTAGTAGGTTCATCAAGCCATGTAAAATGGTAAAAATTCAACATTTTTATTTTAAAATTAAATCAAAAATTAAACAGGTGATTAAAAACATTCATATTCGTGGTTCCCTATTTCGCACGTCTTTATGTCTTTCACACGTCTTTATTCATACTGACCCTAACAGATCCATACTTTGATATTTTTTTCTTCTGCTATCATTTTATGAAAGTCGAAACCCATTTGCAATACTTTTGGATGTATTACAAAAAAAAATAGACTCTAAATCTTTAAATTTTTTTAAATTAAAAAATCAAATACCAATAACTCGAAAACTATAAAACCAAATAACACATTTCAAAGAACTCGTAAACACCTATAAAATGGTAAAATAATTAAAAATTTTAATTTTGAAATTAAATGAGAAACAAAAATGTAAAATTTTTTTAAAAATTAAATTTTTTAAATGAATATTTAAATGTCTTTAACTCGAAAACTATAAAAATAAAGCACTTTTAGAGAGATTATCAAGGACTATTTGACAGATGAAAAACTTTATTTTTTTTTGAAATTTAATGGGAAACAGTTATTTGTCATGCGGTTAGAAAAATTGTATGTCCGTTGTACCTTATTTGGTATGTCTATTACTCAGACCATGTAAACTATTCGGGCCAACACTCCCACACCACTCTTCTTTGCTATAATTTATAAGATCTTGCATGACCTTGAATGGAAAAAGCTTGATTACTATAAAAAATATATATAAAGGACTCCTCAAGGGCTATGAGCAGGTAAAAAAAAAATAAAATTTGAATTTTAAATTGAATGAGAAACAAAAATTTGACACGCTGTAAACAAAGTTAAAATCCAAAGGTACCATCTATTTCTATAGTTCCGCCCACGAAGACCCTAATGGGTTCACGCTTCCCTGCTTGTAATGCTACACTATTCTGCTATAATAAAGAAATATAAATTCCTTAAGCCGAACAAAAGTTACAGTCTCATATTCTAATAACAGATTCTGCCCTACTGTGAATTGTATGAGTGTGTAAGTTTGTCTGTGGGAGTGTATGTGAGTGTGTCAGAGAGGGATTTTGTAAATGCAGCTATTTTTGTGGCGAAAATCTTTTATAGTAATTTCGATTTATAAATACGAAAATTGTCTCATTTTGCATATGTTTTTTTTGCTCTCTTTTATCATACATTTCGTTTTCCGTTTCCCTCTCTCACATATTTATCACAATATTATTTTAACCATTAGAACAGTTACAAAAATATTTAACAATACTTTTATAAAGTTTTTCTTACACTTTCTTATTGCAACATGATGGAAGAAAACCAGCACCAAAAGTTTATAAACAAATAAATGAATAAAAATGAAGAAAATTGAGAAAATATCAAAAAAACTTTATTATTATTTTTTTTTTTGTTGTAAACTAAATAAGAAAAAATAAAAATAATAACATTCAATTTTTAACATTTATTCTTTCATTTGCGTATTATTTCCAAGAAGAAATATCCTCCCTTTTTGCATACGCATCCCTTGGCTGCTGTTGCAGCAACAAAAGAAGTTTTCTTGTTTTCTGCATCTTGAGCTCAATCGAGTTGAGAGTTGAGGATAATGAATAAAAGAAGATGGTGTTACATTTCTATGGAGACCCAAATTATTAAGTAACTTAACAAAAATTCTTACTTGACTTTTCTGTGTTGTTTTAAGTGAAATGTATAATTTTCTTAATTTAAGTTAATCAGTATTGTTTACTTGGAAAAGAAGGAAATAAAGTTTTTCAAGTGAAAATTTTTTATAGAGTTAAAAGAGAAAGAGAATAAATGAAAAAAGGTTAAATAACAAACATTTTATTTCTATTTACGAAATTTTCCATCAAATCAAAGAACTTTATTCAAAACAATGAAGAACGAGAGGATAAAATGATAGTTTGTCAAGGCAAGAGATTAACAGCAGGTCAAAACCGACTATATCCTACACCAAATATATTTCGTTAGATGGAATTCGTCCCATTCTGAATGAAGCTAAACTATAGAAACAATTATCACCAATTTTATTTGGCTTCATTCATAAGCAAAGTAGTTCAGATACAATAAAATCTAAGACAAGAGGCTAATAAATAAAAATAATGAAAATTTTACATATTTTACATCAAATCAACGAAATTTCTTTAAAAAAAAGCAAAGAAAAGTATTTTCTAGAAACTTAAATTGAATAAACTTTGTATATCAAAAAGACAAAAAACATATAAAAATATGAAGTTGTGCAATTTACATTTTAGAGATGACCCTCGTATAATAAAGTTGAGTAATTTGGTGCGTTCATTAAATTAATTGTTCTAAATTTCTAAAATTTATTTGAGGTTTAAAACGTACAATGATTTTTCATGTGGACGATATATAAATATTAATGGGAAATTATAAAGCGATCCTCGTATAATTTTGAACAATGGTATCTGATTTCGATATTTTATGAGCGTTAAATACTATTTCGCGAAGATATTTGTAAGAGGGAAAAGTGAATTAAAAATTGATCACATCTAGTATTTGGGCCAAAATATTCCAATATCGATACACATTTGATATAACGACCAGTTCACAATGTTCGTTGGCAGCTGGCAGTCATCAAAATAATTTCTCGTCATGAATTCTCTAGTGACTTAAAACTTAATATTTCACCTTTAACTTAAATTTTCATTTAAAAATTCAAAGTTTCACCTAAAATTTCAGAATTCCGCTTAAAATTTAAAAGTTCAAATTTTCACTTTAAAATTCAGGAAAAATTCACTTAAACTTGCAATTTAATTTTTTTATTCAAAATTTAAGAAACTTTACTTTCACCTAAAATTTTATATTTCACTTAAAATTAAGTGTTTCGTTAAAAATTTTATATTTCACCTAAAATTGAATATCTCAGCTGAAACAATGTTTCACCTAAAATTCAATATTTCACATTAAAAATTCAACATTTTGCCAGAAGTTTTATATTTTACCTAAAATTCAAAATTTCACCTAAAATATTAAATTGTTGATCTTTCATCTAAAAACAATCAATATTTCACATAAAATAGCAAATTTCACCTAAAATTCAATACTTCGCCTAAAAATCTACTATTTCACTTAAAATTCAATATCTCAAATTAAATTCAACAAAAATAATAAAATTTTACCTGAAATTTCACCAAAAAAATCAATCAATCAATCAAATTTCACCAAAATTCAATATTTCGCTAAAAATTCCAAATGTTGACTTACAATTCAATTTTTTACATAATAATTTCATATTTCACAGATAATTCTATATTTCATTTAAAATTGAAAATTTCACCTAAAATAAAAATTTCACAATAAAATTCTATATTTCAGCACAAATTCGAAACTTTAACTGAAATTCAAATTCCAACTAAAAATTCAATATTTCACTTAATATTTAATATTTCAACTAAAATCCAATATTTCGCTAAAAACTTTATATTTCAACTAAAAAAAATACGTCGTCCAAAATTCAACGTTTCACTTAAAAATCAATATTTCGCTAAGGATGTGATATTTCAACCTAAAATTTAAAAAAAAATAATATTTCACCCAAAATTTTTAATTCCTACTAAAAATTCACTATTCGACTAAAAATTTTATATTTCACCTCAAAATATATGCAACACAATATCTAATAACAGTAGTATTGTTAGGTATTATGACTGCAACTAAAAATCTTGTTTAGCCTCAATGGGATTCTGCATCAATATTGTTGTCAATAGTTATTACCGTCGTAACAAAAAATATTATCGCCACTGTTAAAAAATATTGTCGTTTCAATAAAACAGTCATTGATTACCAACAACAGTTATTGTTATCACCACTAAAATATGGTTTAGTTACTTTGCACTGATAACCATAGTTATTGTTATTACCACTAAAAATATTGTTATCACCACTATAATTTTACATTAATAAAATTCAATAACTCACCAAATTTCAAAATTTCACTCTGAATTTAATATTTCACTTAAAAAGACAATTTTTCAAAAAAAAAATGCATATTTCATTCATATTAAGTTTTTCACTTAAAATTCGATATTTCACCAAATTTTAGTATTTAACAATCATTTTTTCATCAGTAAAATAAAGTTAACTTTTTTATTTTATTTATGTCTTCAATATTTCTCTTAAAATTCTTAAATTCACCTACAAAATCAATACTTTATTTCACTCATTTAGGTGAAATGTACTTTATTACTTCCAAAAATTAATCATTTCACTTAAAATAAATCTTAATTTTGTAGCACATTTTTTGTTAAATAAAATAAGATGTTCCAATATATAAATTTCACTGTAGCAAATATCAGCTTATAATAAAAATCTCTATAATTCGCGAATTAACACTTAAAATTTGAACATTCTTATTTCTGTTGAATCTCCATTATTTTCTCAACTTAACACACTTTAAGAATATCATACTCTTATTACCATCCCTTATTACCCATCCCTTTTCCCCACCTTCTCTCATTCCTCATTATCTAGAATCATTTTTATATAAATTCACTTCATGACTTTTAACCAAAAAATTATAAACTTGTTAAAATCAATACAGACACAAGTTATTACATGTGTGAAAAATTTCTAGCAAGATAAAAAACTTATTTCCCTCTTTTTTTACTATGAGACTACAATACAACTTTATAGGGAAAAGTAATAAAAACAAGCTTTAAGAAAGGCGGTGCCGATTCTTAAATACCCTTCACCACTAATATTATGCCAAATTTAACATGAGTTGAAGTTATTGCAATATTAATTTTCATTACATATATAAAAACCATTTAGATAAATGTCAGAATTTCGATAAAATTGGTCCACATTTTAAAACAGTATTCCAGGAAACGACAATATAAAGAAGTAACAACCAAGTGTGTTCCGATAATTGTTAAACCAGATTTGTACATTAAAGAAAGTATAAACATTGAACCAAAACTCAAATGGATCAAATTGGATCATATTTAAAAACCTTTTGTTGAAAGGGGCCTAAAAAGAGTACCCGATATGGCCCGAAATTCGTCAAATAAGTAACATATATTTAAGAAAGTTAAAGCAATAATTGTGCCAATTTTAAGTATTGTTTCATGTTTAAAAATCTTATAAGTTTAAAGCTTTTTTTCCGGGAACGAGATTATAGAAAAATATGAATCGATATTTGCAAAGAAAGTAAGACATGTTCAAGACAGAAAAATAATCAAAAATGTTGATATACACATAAGGGTATAATAAGATAATATTGACTAGATTTATAAGCTCAAAACTGTTTTCCGGGAAGGGGTCTCACATGAGAGATATAGCAAAAATTGATCAAGTTTGGCCAAATTAGTCATTATATTGAAGTTTGTTAATTAAGGGGTTTATTTAAGAATTTAATAAGATAAAATAACGTTTGCCGGTAGAGGGCCCTTATATGGGGGCTTTTGCAAAATATGAACCGATATTGATTAAATTAATAACATATATTTAAGACAGTTAGAAAATGGATTGTATCAAATTTTAACATAATTGTGACACACATTTAAGGCTCTTATAAGGGAGTTGGGTCTAATAAGGATCCCAACATGACCTTGTTGGGATCCTTATTACTTTTAAATGATTTTAATGATTGTATCCAAAATTGCGACCCACAGGACATACATATTTTGGAGTGTATCAAAATTTTGCATATTTTAGTTTATAACTTAACAGCAATGATCCGATTTCACAAATAACGGTTATATTCTTGTTAAAAGCCAGTTAGTTTTTGCTGAAAAAGATAGAAAAGTTTTGTTTTGGAATTTTGAGGTTGTCTTGACTTTGATATTGAATTCGGAAAATTCTATGTAGTTCTGTAAATGCTCCCAACAGACAGACGGACATGGCTAAATTGTCTTAGATTTTGATTTGATGAAAGAATATATATACTTAATGGTGTCTGAGATCATTCCTTCTTGGTGTTACACACGGAATAACAAAGTTAATATTCCCTCATCACTACTAGTGGTGTGGTGGAGGGTACAATAAAAGTTGCAAAAGAACAGGAAGTGGAAGGGGAGAAGTAGCAAAGAAAAAAAACTTGAAATTAATTCGCATATTTTCATAAAGATTAAACAAAATTGATACGAAATTATTGATGACACCTGTTTTCTCGTTTCTTACAAAAGATTATGAAAATTCTTGAACTTTTGCTGTTTCTTACTTTTTTTCTTCTTCATCTCATATCGGAAAGTAAATTGTAATTGATTTGTTGGCAGGTAAAGAAAACGAAGTAAAGTAAAATATATAAGTAAAGTAAAGTAATGCAATATGGAGAAGAGAATTGTTCGAAATTATTGTTGTTAAGTTGTGGCAACAAAAAGTTGTTAAAAAGTTTTGAAGTAAATGTACGTGTGTGTATGTGTGTGTTTTTGTATGTAACAATTTCAATTGTCATTGTGGCATGAAAAAAAGGTTTTTGTGAGTTTTGTGATTTTGATTACATAACAAGTTTTAGAATAAATTAAAATATTTTTTTTAAATTGCGGTCTAAAAAATTTCTTTTTAAGTTAACATAAGGTTGAGAACGTATGATTGATATTTAAAGAAAATTTTATTAATCATACGTTATGGGATATTTCAAGAAGATAAAAATGATCTGCATTTCTATTTTATTCCATTAGAAATCTAAAATATTAATATTTCATAATTAATTTGCGTCATAATATATCACCATCATCAAAATCAAAATTTTACCAAAACATTATAAAAACTAAAAATCCATGTTTCATATAAAAATCCCAAAAATCACAAAAGATTTAGAAACTTCAACATTTCACCAAAAACATCTAATTTCACTAAAAAATAAAATATTTCGCCTAAAATAAAATATTTCAACTAAAAATTCAATATTTCACCAAAAACTCAATATGTCACCTTAAATTCAATATTTCACCTAAAATTTCCACATTTCACCTAAAAATTTCAGATTTCACCAGAAACTCAATATTTCACCTAAAATTCAGATTTCCCCTAAAATTGTTAATAAAAATTTAGCGTTGCACAAAAATTAAATTTTTCACCTAAAATTGAATATTTTACTTCCAAATTCAATATTTCGGCAAAAATGCAATATTTCACTTAATTGCAATATTTCGTTATTTATTCAAATTGTCATTAAAAATTCAATATTGGATTGGAAACTGTATATTTAACTTTAATTAAAAAATTATAAAATAATTTACATAAATTGATATGTTTTACCTAAATTCTTATTTAACCTAAAAATTCTTATTTTCGCTAAAAATTCAATATATCACAAAAAATTAAGTATATCTAAAAAATAAGTGAAAATGTTACCTGAAATTCCTCAATTCGAAAAAATACCTGTAAATAAAAGAGAAAACATTTAATGAATTAATATTCATCTTATTTAAAAATAATTTTTAAGTTAAAATTTCACGAATTTCAAAAATAGAGCGCAAAAGCTTTCTGCATCAACCGACACTAATAATAGACAGAAGAAAGAAAATAGAAAAAGCATTACGTCAATTGGATCTTCGTCCCGATACGTTTGCTGTACCAAACAAAAGTTTTTTCCTAAAAAAGAATTATCGGGTACAGCAGAACTGTTACAACAACAATAGACGGATGTATCATGGTCTCTCATATAAAACGGATGAGATAAAGTCTCTCAGCCACTGTTTTCTACATACATTATACTAATTTTAAAGGACATATATTTAATCACAAGTTGACCGTCAAACCTCACTAGATCTAAGAAACTTTTCTGGTATTTGGAACCTACAGAATCATTCCAATTACAGGAAATTCTAATTTATAAATAATTGTGGAAATATAAGTGGATACAAGTGCCACATGCCCTCAAAATATTTCGCCTTTATCGTTTCATAAGCACTTTTAGAGAATTTTTACGAAATTTTCATTAAGAGTTTCAAAATTCCGCTCGTTTATGGAATACCACTCCACTGTGCCCTTATGTAGATATTATTTTGTTAGTCCTAAATATTTTGCTATAAAGGCTTTAATATTTTCAGGAATAAGCGATATTTAAAGCTTTGTTTCGTTAATCCCTCCTCTGTGTACTAATTTTTTTAGCGCATAACGTTTGTTACTGAAGGCATCTGCAGAGTGCAAAAGTTAAAAATTAAATACGATGTTCAGTCATAATCGATGGTTAAATTTCAGTTTTAGGAGGTTATCTCTGATATCGGTCCATAATTTTTTCTATTGAACCGCTTTTAACCGTTTTCAATAGGAAACTTCTTAGGGCATATACTTGAGCCAAATAACATGAGTTCCGCAAATAATTATGGATGTGAACGAGTCAACAACAGATTGACAGGCATAAAACGACTCAGACTATCTTTTGCAAGAATACACTGAAATAAAGCAGGAAGTAAATATAACGAAAAATGGTGTAGAATTGACAAAAATTAGGTTAAATATCAGAAAATTTTCGTTAATATTTCGTAAATTCTTCAAATTGACGAAAACATATCAATATGACTGTTTAAATTTGTTAATAAAAATGGAGTTAATATAAATAAATATCATTCATTTTGAATAAAACATTAATCAAATTGACAAAAAAATTATTAACATTGATGAATATTATTCAATTTTACTACCATATTTAAGTTAAATTTACGAAATTTAAGTGAAATTGAGGAATGAACTAGATTAAATTGTTATAATAAGTAAAACATAAACCATTAAGGACCGAGGGAAGAAGTACTCCCCACACAAAGGAAATAATGATTATGGAATATCTTAAGAACCGTAACAGAGAGAATTTTCATATTTGGTCCCAATGAATTCCTCCAGGATCAGCTTATCTTCCATTTAGATATTCATGAATTTAAGCAAAATATTGCCTTAATTTCAATCATAATAATTGAAATGTTCTATAAAATATTTTCCTCTTGTTTGTATATCAATATTCAGATAACATTTTCTTTGTCATAATTAAATTTTTGAAAAAATTACGTAAATTAGAATAAATATTTTGAAAATTTAACACGACATTTGGTTCAGTGTACATTTTCTCTTTGGGGTCTTAGAAAATTCCTTCTGGGCGTGATGATGGAGGGCATAAAAGTTATAGCCAAAACATATCATCCGTTTCAATACAATTGAGGAAGATTTTTAGCTTTTCACCTGGATTGAAGTTCACAAAAGTGTTTTAAATCTCTAAATTTATCACTATTTCCTATTTCTTTAATATTCTAGAGAACATTTATTTATTTTCAATATTTTTTAACTTTTAATTTCAAAAACTGTCAACAAAGTTCTTTTATTTATCCCCAAAAAAGTCATGTGAAAATTTTAGAATTTCATAAAATTTAACATAAATCTGAAATATTTTTTCTAATTAATATTTTTCTTTTCTAAAAAAAAAAAGCTTATATTAAATAAATATAAACAAATAATAAATCGTTCATGGATTTTTATTCAATTGCATATAAAAATTTTCAAACTTATTGACAGCTGGGCAGAATACAATACTCAAGGCCATAAATCAAAAAATTTATATATAAAATACAAAATACATGAAAGTCTATGAAACTGTTCAGTTGTGAGAGCAAAAACCAAAATAAAATAATAAATATGAGAGATCAGAATAAATATTTTTCAAAATACAAAAAAAAAAACTTCTCTAATTAGACTCAAATGAATACAAGAGTGCAGCACAGTACACATGCAGAGCAGTTGGAAAAATTGTGAATTATAGTGAAAAGTTAACCCCAAAGCACTCAATATGAAATAAAATGATAAAAATCTTCAATTTATTATATTAAACGAAATACATGAGTGTTATAGTTACAAAGCACAATGGGGTTGGATTAAAAAAAAAAAAAACTATGAAAAAATATATAAAAAATATTGCAGGTATTTG
Organism: Cochliomyia hominivorax; assembly: GCA_004302925.2. Lineage (NCBI taxonomy): Eukaryota > Metazoa > Arthropoda > Insecta > Diptera > Calliphoridae > Cochliomyia > Cochliomyia hominivorax. Next base: position 16,783,300 of record PYHX02000495.1, read on the forward strand.
TATGAATTATTTTGGAATGCTCAGTGTTTTCAAACCTCATGTTTTGGAAATACTTCCGTTACTTTTGAGCAGTAAGAGATATCTCTATTTAATTTTACTTGATTAGAGCTGATTTGTTGTCGAATTGTTTTGAAAGAGAACAGATCCCAGGATTTCACTAGGGATCGAAGTCGATCATGCTACAAATATGGTCATCTCGGGATGTTTTTAATTTTCAATTCGCAAAAAATATCTTAATTTGTTTACATATACGGTCTATTTAAAATTTCAGTATAATCTACATTAACTCGTCCACGAAATAGGGAATTGAAATATTCCAACTTCTTTATTCCGAAAAAAACAAAATTCCAATCCATTTAAAACTCCTTCAAATAAAATCATTTACAATTTGAGTAATTAATAAAAAATTAAAAATTTTATATGACAAAGTTTGGATAGCGCATATTTAATGATTTAATCTTTACCCCGAGCGACTATCAAACTTGAATATCTCAGAAACTATGAGAGATATAGAAAATTTCTTTTGTCTCAATTCACAAATAATTTTTTGGTAAATTTTAAAAAAAATCCACATTCCCGAGATGGCCAACTTTACAGGGTCGTCGATTATGCTCTTGATGAGAAGGTGGCCTATACTCTTCCAAATAAATAAGAAAACATCTTCATTTGAAAGTGTTATGGAAAACTTTTAATATTTTCCTTTGATCAAAAAATAACAAGTACATTGTCAAAAATGTTTCGATTTTATCCCACTGTGCAAATTTTTGGGTAAAACAAATTTCACTTAAGGGCATTTCACATAGAAATTTTAAATTAAATGTTTAATCATTTTTTTTTTTTAATGAAAATCAATTCTAAAAATTTTTGAAATTAGAAATTTGTCTCCCAACAGCAATAATAAATCGTATTTATCAAAATCTATCCACATTGTTTGTTGAAACCCATAAAATGGGTTCAATAATAACAGGATTATAAACATTTAAATATTTAAAATAACTTCTAAATTGAAACAAAATCTCAACTCTTTAATTTTAAAATCATTCCAAATTAAAATAATATAAAAAATAAAAATAATAATTTAGTATTAAGGCAGCTGTACTAAAATCATCATAGGCAGCTGTACTAAAATCGTTATAAGCAACTATACAATGTACTCCACTTTAGCCAAGTCATGCAGAACAGGACTTTAAAAAAATAGAGTTCCTCATGACGCAGAGTGAAGGTTAATGGCAAAGAATATATCAAATCGTCTCCAGATTTAAACTTCTAGCATGTGTACGAAGATTAACCGTCGAGAAACCCAGAATGAATTAAGATCGTATAGAAGCCAGATTTGCACTAATGTCAAGAAAGTAGATTCATTTGATCAGTGTTGACCCTTTCCTAGCCAGTATATTCACAAGAGGAGATACAAATAGCATGCGGTCTTATCACACAATGACAAGTGATAACTGAGAGCACAGTATGAAGGTTCATCCTCGTGAGGCACAAAATGATGTAAAAATTATATCGTATAGGAGGCCAGAATTTGTGTCGATGTCATGAAGATAGACACATTTAAAGAGCACACTCGAAAGGCTCAGAATGAAGTTAGATCGTTTTAGATCGTATTTAAGCCAGATTTGGTTTGATATTAAGAAGATAAATTCTTTTAATTTAATTTTTCTCTACGTCATAACGTGACACGACACTACATCCACAGGATGAAAGTGGCCCTTATTAAACTCATAAATAATTGTGCTAATAATTGTAAAATTTGCTGTAGCCAGTGTATTCTGCCGAACTAAAGTGATCCTTACTCAGTTACCTCTCATTATGAAATATTCGGCATTCATAGATTAATTAGGAAAAGTTAACAGAAATAGATCTTAGTGCTGCTATACAATAAATACAATTTCTGTCAAATATTCTGAACCCACAAAGAAGATATAGTATTTTTAGTAAGAAATAATTATAAAAAGTAATCCAATCAACACGATCGATGACAACCCACATAAAGAACATGAAGCAAAATCAAAGTTGAACATAGTTGATTTAAAATTGAATAAATTTTTTTAATTAAGTTTAAATTAAAGGTTTTATGTTTGTGATGAAATAATATTGTACATATTAGAATCTTTCGAATTAAATTTAACAACGATAAATTTTTTAAATTATTTTTATGCAGGAATTTCAAAAATATTTTCAGGAAACTGTATTTACTGCGAATCAATGTTAAATTAACATATTTAATCTATGAAACAAAATCATAACTGAAAAAAGTTAAATTAGTTCTATTTTTAATAATTTTACATTGATTTTTTTCTGTGCGAAAGAATTCAGAGTTTTTCATCTAATGTGGGCTTTGTTGTCTTTGAATTCGAATAGTTGGACTTAAGGCATTACATTGTTAATATTATCATTTTAATCTCTCAAGTCCAGTATTTCACTCTAGTCATTATAAGTCTTGTAGTTTTATATATAGTCCGACTCGTAGAATTGTTAAAAGTTTTTTAATGAAATTTCTCTTCTCTCTGAAGAGAAATCATACTAATATATAGTGAAGGACCTTTTGTTAGACCCGATATGAAATTGTTTAGGAAACGCCCATAAATTCATAAAATATTTCAATGGATAAATTTGGCGACAACCAAAGTTTTGATATTTTAAATGGTAAAATATGTATCACAATTAAATCCCTGCATTATGGTTGCAAGGACCTCTTAATCAATTATTTACGATGTTGTGTTTATTATTGTGTCAGTGTAATTGTTGTTAATATTGTGATATAGAATAATTATTATGAGTTGTTCCCGATATTCTTCATTTATTTTTTATTTTTTTTTAATTTTTCTCTTTTTTACAATTTTCAACTTGATTCCTAATTTTTTCCACTTTAACTAATTTAACAAAATTAGATAAAAACGTATTTAATTTTTAAAACTTTTTTAAAAATTAAACAAAAAAAATCAAATAAAAAATGTTCAAAATTAAATTTTATAATTTCCAACAGTCAATGTAATTTTTTCGTTTATTATTATTTTAATTTGTCTGTCTGTCTGTCGTATTTTCTGCTTTTTATCTTTTTGTGTTCATTCAATTTGAAATTTTAATTATAACAAAATGATTTTGCTTCACAAACGCACTTACACATGTAAAAAAACGCACATACACACACATACTCACATTCATGATGTTTACAAAATGCATAAAAATTAAGAACAAAAAATGTGTGTGTGTGTGTTGTTCCTAACTAAAAACAAAATTGAAAATTATGCATCAGATAACAATTACAAAGAAACAAACAACAACAACAAAAATAACAACATTTATCTACTGCTACTGAAGTTACAACAAAAGCAGCTTTTTTTGTACATAAAAAAAGTTTCGCATATAAAACGAAATTTTCTAACATTGAGCAACACAAATAACAAGAACAACAAAAAATACTAGAAAATTTCAGACATACACGTTTATATGATAAAAATAAGACGAAAACAAAAAAAAAACAAATAAGAATATATAGTCAGTCAAACACGATTACCGTATAACCTACACCACATTGTTGGTTAAAAATGGTAATAAAGAAAAATTATTGAACTACCCTCGTATAATTTGATTTTGTCATTTATTCTTAAGTGTGCAGAATATTATTGTGACATCAACGTATATGTGAGATTTATGTCCGGAAAAGTGATATTTAGAAGGGGGTTTTTATGGGACCTATAAAAAATAATGGACCCTTACATATTTGATATCTTGGACAGAATATGATCAACTTCAATTGGCTTCGTTCTTAGGACAAAATAATAATATATATCTTGGTATATGAACCTGCAGACTGTTCGTGGACAGCCAGCCGGTCAGACAGAAGTACGGTCGTCCTCAATTCGACTCAGATTTTGAGTGTTGCAAACATCTGCACAAAATCATAATACCACAAACAAGTATGACGGTGTAGGGTATAAAAAGACAAGTAAGAAAGTTATAATCGGCAGTATGTAATATTTAATAAACTTCTCTATATGCTAGAGCTTCATCATACATTAACAATCAAACATTTCCCCTATTAAAAGTCAAACAAAGTCCCTCCGGTTACTATCAAGAAGTACACACTACCTTATGGCCTCCAACTATAACGTAGAGAGTCAGAAAATGTGCATCCTCGCAACAAATTTTATCGCTAAATCGTGAGGAGATATACTATGGCGGCTACACCTTTAAAGAAAGTAAACCCTAAAACGCTTTGTAGGGAATAAGTAAGAGGGCACAAGTGTCCCTGTTGTAAATCGAAAAGGGTTAGAGATAGAAAAGGAATTTAGAAAATTTTATATATATTTTCAAAAACTTTTCCTACTGAACCGATCTGATAATTTTTGTCTGATAATTCTTATTTACAATTGTTAAGAATGCGTTCACATTTTATATCTCAAATAAGATTCCTTTTCCAATAAGCAAATGAAAATGTTATATTCGGCTATGCCGAATTCGTAATATCCTCCTCCACGATCGATTTGTAAATAATTGGGGGAACATTTTGAAAATTCCTCTTGTAAGTTTAAAAGTTTCAGAGACATGCGATATTAAAAGATTCGCCCTATCAAATTTTTTTGGTTTGCAAAGTTTCTCACTTGTTTTAATTTTGATCAGTCTATAACCGATTTTACCAGTTATAAAAACTACAAATAAACAACTTCTGAAACATTTCATTGCACTCAGATTATTAGTGTGGCTGCAAAAAAAACTAGACATTGTTATGTCGCATCTTAGTCATTTCCATCATGCCGTTACACATGGCATGATTAAGTGAATTTGCTCTCCTGCCATGGTGTAGAGTATACATATTAGAATGTAAAATGTAATATATAGAAGATATATGTGTTTGTGTGTAAAAGATGTAATACAGAATGAATGAATGAATTCATTATGGAATGCATTACTTTGGTTAATTAATTTTTGAAATGAATTTTAAAAGTTTAAATTCTTAAGATACAAAGATATTGGATAATCATAAAACTAAATATTTCATATCGGATCAGTTATTTTTTAAACATATAATATTGGTAATAAAAATAGTCTTTTATTAGATTATACTATTGCTATATTGTATTCTGCTGTAGCCTTGATTTTTAACTAGTTTATTAACTAGAATATAGTTTAGATTATGATCTAGTCATTGTTTTTTTTAATGTAGTTGGAAACCTTCCAATGGCAACACAGATACCAATTTTTAAAACTACATATGTCCTGACCCAATGATTTAGGCGGAGGTGGTTTGCAATTACGCTACTCCCTACTTAGCTAAGCTCCTTTCCTCCTTCCGTCCATTTTCTTCCATTGTAATTAACAGTTTCATTTGCATGATTACATCTGTGGTCAAATTCCATATTCCCACGTTAATTAAATTTGTTTTATTATTATATCAGGATCACTTAACGTCCCTATTCTATTCTCCAGATAACTCCTTAAACTCTTGAACTTTGTGTATTCGAATACCACATGTTTCGCATTCTATTATTGAATAGGAAATTCTTAAATTCTCCGTGACCAGTCCAAAACTGTGGTAGTAAATTTTTTCATGTTAACGTTTGATTCATGTTTTTACATTTTGTATTAATCGATAGATCGATTGTATTTTTGGGAAGCTTTGCCAATTCTGATCAATGGATTAGACATTGTATGAATGTTCTCTCTTCTAGTTACTAATTAATACTGCATCTGTCTTATGATCTGTCAGTTCTAGTTTAGTTGATACAACTTAATGATACTAATACGCGAAACCAGCTAAATTCACCAGATACATCTACACTTTAGTCTAGTTAATGAACTAGACTTTAGTCTAGTTTATGAACTAGATTTTAGTCTAGTTTATGACTTTAGTTTATGAACTAGACTTTAGTCTAGTTTATGAACTAGACTTTAGTCTAGTTTATGAACTAGACTTTAGTCTAGTTTATGAACTAGACTTTAGTCTAGTTTATGAACTAGACTTTAGTCTAGTTTATGAACTAGACTTTAGTCTAGTTTATGAACTAGACTTTAGTCTAGTTTATGAACTAGACTTTAGTCTAGTTTATGAACTAGACTTTAGTCTAGTTTATGAACTAGACTTTAGTCTAGTTTATGAACTAGACTTTAGTCTAGTTTATGAACTAGACTTTAGTCTAGTTTATGAACTAGACTTTAGTCTAGTTTATGAACTAGACTTTAGTCTAGTTTATGAACTAGACTTTAGTCTAGTTTATGAACTAGACTTTAGTCTAGTTTATGAACTAGACTTTAGTCTAGTTTATGAACTAGACTTTAGTCTAGTTTATGAACTAGACTTTAGTCTAGTTTATGAACTAGACTTTAGTCTAGTTTATGAACTAGACTTTAGTCTAGTTTATGAACTAGACTTTAGTCTAGTTTATGAACTAGACTTTAGTCTAGTTTATGAACTAGACTTTAGTCTAGTTTATGAACTAGACTTTAGTCTAGTTTATGAACTAGACTTTAGTCTAGTTTATGAACTAGACTTTAGTCTAGTTTATGAACTAGACTTTAGTCTAGTTTATGAACTAGACTTTAGTCTAGTTTATGAACTAGACTTTAGTCTAGTTTATGAACTAGACTTTAGTCTAGTTTATGAACTAGACTTTAGTCTAGTTTATGAACTAGACTTTAGTCTAGTTTATGAACTAGACTTTAGTCTAGTTTATGAACTAGACTTTAGTCTAGTTTATGAACTAGACTTTAGTCTAGTTTATGAACTAGACTTTAGTCTAGTTTATGAACTAGACTTTAGTCTAGTTTATGAACTAGACTTTAGTCTAGTTTATGAACTAGACTTTAGTCTAGTTTATGAACTAGACTTTAGTCTAGTTTATGAACTAGACTTTAGTCTAGTTTATGAACTAGACTTTAGTCTAGTTTATGAACTAGACTTTAGTCTAGTTTATGAACTAGACTTTAGTCTAGTTTATGAACTAGACTTTAGTCTAGTTTATGAACTAGACTTTAGTCTAGTTTATGAACTAGACTTTAGTCTAGTTTATGAACTAGACTTTAGTCTAGTTTATGAACTAGACTTAGTTAGTTATTAGACTTAGTCTGTTATGAACTAGACTTTAGTCTAGTTTATGAACTAGACTTTAGTCTAGTTTATGAACTAGACTTTAGTCTAGTTTATGAACTAGACTTTAGTCTAGTTTATGAACTAGACTTTAGTCTAGTTTATGAACTAGACTTTAGTCTAGTTTATGAACTAGACTTTAGTCTAGTTTATGAACTAGACTTTAGTCTAGTTTATGAACTAGACTTAGTCTAGTTTATGAACTAGACTTTAGTCTAGTTTATGAACTAGACTTTAGTCTAGTTTATGAACTAGACTTTAGTCTAGTTTATGAACTAGACTTTAGTCTAGTTTATGAACTAGACTTTAGTCTAGTTTATGAACTAGACTTTAGTCTAGTTTATGAACTAGACTTTAGTCTAGTTTATGAACTAGACTTTAGTCTAGTTTATGAACTAGACTTTAGTCTAGTTTATGAACTAGACTTTAGTCTAGTTTATGATTTAGTCTAGTTTATGAACTAGACTTTAGTCTAGTTTATGAACTGGACTTTAGTCTAGTTTATGAACTAGACTTTAGTCTAGTTTATGAACTAGACTTTAGTCTAGTTTATGAACTAGACTTTAGTCTAGTTTATGAACTAGATTTTAGACTAGTTTATGAACTAGATTTTAGTCTAGTTTATGAACTAGACTTTAGTCTAGTTTTTTAACTGGAGTCTAGTTATCTAAACTGAACTCTACTTTATTCATTACATTATAATCTACTTTTAGTTTTATAACTAATTTTGTCCATTGTGTTGTTTATCAACTAGACTGTAGTCTAATTTGTTAGCTAACTAAATCTTAATTAAATAATTTTATTCTTTTAAATCTCATTTTTCGAAAAAAAAACAACTTTTTTACATATTTGGCAGACGTAGAAATGTCGACATAAAAAAACAATTTGTGTGGAAGTAGAGGTTAAACTCATTTACATAAATGTCAAATTGATCATTTTGGTATAAAACGAGCATTAAAACCTGCACAAACACAGGCACACACACACATACAAACAAAAACACAATTGAAATAAAACAAAAACGAAAAATATTTTTTGTTGAGGTTTTTACCAAAAAATATTTTAATTAATTTAAAATGATTAAAAAGATTTTTGAATTTCAAAAATAAAATGATTAGAAAATTACAAATGAACGTTATTTATTATTATTTAATAAATTTTAGGAATTAAATGGAATTAAAGGAGAGATTTTCTATAAAATAAATGATAAACGGATAAAAAGGTAAAAATATAATAAATAAAAAATAAATTAAAAATTTATAAAATTTCAATTAAAGAGAAATTAATTTAGGAGATAATAAATTTTTTTGTTTTAAATAAAATAACTTTGTCATTCCGTGTGAAATACTAAGTGTAAATCTTGTCAGACACCATAAGTTATATATATACCTGCATCAAATCAAAATCTAAGTCGATTCAGCTACGTCCGTCTGTCTGTTGTTGGTACATTCATATCCACAATAACTGAAAGAGCTCAATGAAATTTGGCCTGAGAATTTGTTATCAATATTAAAAGATATGAACAGATATCTGAGGAAACGTCATTACTTCATTTTTGTTCCAAAAAATATTGAAATCGGTTTAGTAGAAAAAATATAGTCAAAAATATAACTAATTTTATGCCACATTAAGTGTTATAAAAGTATTATATTTTTTATAAATGTGTGAATGTGTATGTAGGTGTATTAACTTACATACATTTGTGGTGGAGGGTATTAAAGATTCGGCATTCTTTTTATTTTCTATTAAAAACTATAAACAATCACTTAAGTTTCATTCTTCAAATAAATTTTAAAATTTCAATTTCTTAAGAATTTTCAAGAAAATAGCAAAAATTAAAGAACTAGAAAAAAATTGTTGCAAGTTTGCTGGTGCAACAACATCATTATTGTTAATCTTTTGGCAAATGTATTGGTTAAAAGCAACAATACAACAAAAATATGTGCAACAACATTGACACTCAATCTATTGCATCAACATTGTAACATTTTAAAGGAACTGAGATGAGTGAAAAAAGCACACAAGAATAACAACAGCAACAACACAAATAACGTAAACAATATGTGTCATCCACAGTAGCATTGACAGCAACAACAACTACGTCATTTATCGCAACAAAAACAAACAGAAAAAAATATCAACGACAAAGAAAGGAAATTGTAAGAAAATAAATAAAGTAAAATTTTTTGAAAAAAGCGAAAGAAAAGAATGAAAAACAAAGAAAGAAATAAAGCATACGCTCTATTGAACAAATTGTTTAATATATGCACAGTGGGCTGGGGGGGACATAATTATTATTATTATTTTTTTTTACTTTTTCAGGTTTTTGGATGTGAAAAATCATAAATACATTTTGTTAGTTTTGTTGGAAGTAATTTTATCCATAGAAATAACTTGAAACATGATATTGTCGTTATCTGATGTACACCAATTGACTTAGTTTATTCACGAACTTTAAGCAAAAACACGATCAATATACCGTTTCTGTGAGTTAAAGCACACAAATTTCTACTTTTTTTTACTAGACTGGAGTCCAGTTTTTTATAAAAGATCGTAGTCTAGTTTGTTTCCTACACTGTGGTCTAGCTTGTTATTCTAGTTAGTCTAGTCTAGTTTGTTACTAGTTTGTTAACTAGACTGTAGTGTAGTTCATTGATAAGACTATTGTCTAGTTTGCTGGCAGGACAGCCTTGTTTTTTAATTAAACTGTAGTCTGTAGTGTTTTTCTAACCATACAGTAGTCAAGCTCATTAACTAGGTTGTGGTCTTACTTGTAAACTGGACTAAGTTTATATAAATCCTGTTCTCTGTCCTAGACTCTAGTCAAGTTTGTTTCCTAGTTTGTAGTCTATTTCCTTTCTTTGACTGTATTCTAGTTTGTTCTCTAAACTCTAGTCTGATTAATTTATATTAAATTGTAGAGATTCATTTGGGTACTTCGCCCTCAATTATTGACTGGTTAACGGTAAAAAAAAATACAACACTGGACAGTTCAAGTTTCGTGAGTCGCCTCCTTAAATTAAAGCTAATATTATTGATAATAAAAAGGTCTTAAAACGATAATATAATATTCAGGGTTGGAAAAGAAAAAGTCAAAAAGAGATAGCCGAACACAGATAACCGAAGTTGTTTTTTTTTTTAAATAGTCGATCGAACACAAACATAAGTCGCTGTGAGCAAACACCCAAACTAAAACAGCCGCTCTGTCCACACAATCCAGTAACTATGCAAGGTACTCCTCCAATAGACATTAACAAAATACCTCTGCGCTGGCATTAGATCCAGGTAGTTTGGAGGATTTGGCTCTTGGTACGAATACCACATTATTGTTCTTGCACCATTCAAGGGCTTGTTTACCACAATGACGGTAAGACAAGTCAGGTCAAATATATGTAGACACATTATGAAGACTTATGAAGCAGCCTTTTTGTAAATATTCCTTTGATATAAATTGAAAGATGTTTTTGGAAATTTTGATTGTTTTTGGATCCTATTTTTCTTCAACGTGCCTCCAAAAAAATAAGTCTTTGTACTGAACTTATCGGGCTGCTTTTCTACTGGAAGTGTTAGGAACTCTCCTGAAATTGTGTTCTACTTTTTTGCTTTAGAAATATTATGTGGACCATTTTTTCTAACTGAATCGGGTAGTCTATCTGGTCAAATTGAAAAATGTAAATGTTTATAAGACCAAGTTGGGCTTTTATTAAAATGTTCAATAACTTTAAAACGCTCATTTTTAGCAGATTAATAATATAACAAGTAAGAATGTTAAATTGGCTATACCGAACCTTCAATACCCTCCGTTACAAATTCATGCTAGTAAATACCTTATGTTTTGAACATACGCATAAACTCACAAACGTATATAAATGAATAATCGATTTTATTTAATATAACACAGACACTTAATGCGTCATAAAATTAGTTATAGTTTTGACTATAACTTTTTTCCACTGAACCGGTTTTGGTAATTTTTGGAATGACAATGAAGTACATATAACATTATATTATGTCAAAATATTGACAGTTTTACGAAAATTCTTCGCTGCAACTTAGTGGTTGCCTCAGGACTATAACAAATTCATTAATTCTGTCATTAAATTCTGTCATTAAATTCTGTCAATTATTGTGGATGTGAGCGTGTCAACAACAGACAGACAGACGGACATATTTAAATCGACTCAGATTTTGATTTGATGCAAGAATATATATTCATTATGGTATTTAAGATGTTTTATTCTTAGCGTTACAAACGGTATAACAACGTTAATATACCCTCTTAACCACTTGTGGTGGTAGAGGGTGTAAAAATATTATAAACCAAATGAGAATTATTATTTGTTAAAAATATATATGTGAACTTCACATATACTTGGTGGAGGGTATTAAAAATTCAGCATTCTTACAATCATTATCGCTTTCATTCCCCACGGTTCCTTTGCCAAACTTTTGAACAGACTTTATATAACAGTTTTGTTCTTTTTGTCAAGTATTATTATTCGTAAAGAAAAAAGAACTATATTTTTCCCATTATACTCTATATTCTCCTTTATAGTTTCATAATAAGTTGATGTTTTAAAGGAAAAAATTTTAATGTTTAACTATTTTAAAACAGGACTAAATACTTTGGCATCTGATAGAGAGCAAAAAATAAGTTGTACAAAAAAGTGTGTGTGTTTGTGTGTGACTATAAACTAGTCAAAGTAATTATGGTCGGCCAAAAGCGATTTTTAAACACTTAACACGATGTAATAATGCCTTAAAGGCAATTAGCAGAGGAGAGAAAAATGGAAAAGTGGTTGGATATACAAAACAGATTTAAGGACATCAAAGGAGAATTATTGAAAAAATGTAAATCTAAAAATAGCAAATTTGTGAAGGAAGGAAGAGGATTTTAATAAAATTTTGAATTTAAAATGAAATATTGAGGGATTTTGGAGGAAGTTCAAAATGTGTGATACTGTGTGATTCATTATATTTTTTTAATTAAATTAAAAAAGTTTAGATCAGTTTAGTTAGGGTTTCTCTTTTCAGGTGTTTTTTTTCGGGAATATGTAATTCCCGGTAATTCCTGGAAATAAATTCATATATTCTATAAAACTAATGATTTAGTAGATTTTTAATGAAAAATGCTTAAATTTTATTAAAAAAAAGTATGAATTCGGTTCTGTTGAATTTTAAATACCCTCCAGAATAGAGTTATAGCTTCGTAAAATTAAAATTTTTAATAAAATTCGGAAATAATATATTCGAATCAATATCGAATCATATATATTGATTCAAATATATTATTTCCGAAATTTTTTCTTATATGGGAGCTTTAGTAGAATGTGAATTGATGTGGTTAACGTTATTTTAGCCGAATTTTATTGAAATACAAATGTTTAAGAGTTTTTTCAGCTATAATTCTCTTTTCTGGAAAATAGAAAATTATATATGAGATATAGTCCAATAAAAAGCGATATTAATTATGCAATATTATTATATTAACGACAATTAGAAAATGTATGAATTTCAGTTCTTAAAGCTTTAACCGCTTTTTGGGAAGCTTGTTTCGAATAAGGTCCTTGTATTGGGCCAATGAAATAATCAAAAATATTCAGAAAATCATCCTTTCAATTCAATATTAATCCGATTTAGATGAGTTTAGGTATTTGATTCAGTCTCAAATATTCTGTTTAACTGTTATTCTATTGGTACTATATAGCAGGTTGGGAAATTCTGCCCAAATTTCATTGAATTTTGGAGTTACCTAAATAAATTCTAAAAATTCCAAATAGAAATTTCCCGAGACTTACATATATGAATTTCCTGGGAAAATCTCGGGACCCTTTTTCCATGGAGAAACCCTAAGTTTAGTCCAAATAACTTTTTAAATATATTTTCTAATATAAGCATTACAACACGTTAGTACTAGTCAAAATGTAACATGTATTCATAACTTCTAAAATCTAAAGTTTTGGTTGTCAAATTGATTACAGACGTTGTCAATTTTAAATTTTCTTTCTACCTCCATGTAGGGTATCACAAATTCAATTTTGAGAAAATCAAATAATATATATTTTCAATAAATCTATAGAATGAAGGAACTTAAGTATAACCAAGTTTAAAATTTCTGTTCATAGGAAATAGATTCTGCCATATGCAGAATCAAGAAGCGTCGAAAAACAAAATCACTTTTTTTAAACAAACTTTTCACTTTGCAAAGATTTTTTCTTCTTCATTTTTTTCTTTGCCTTAAAGTTTTAAATAAAATATTGATAAATAAAATTAAATGAAACGTGCAAAAAAAAGCAAAAGACAACAACAAATTTTATGTATCTTTAAAAGCCAAAACCAATAAAGGGAAGAAAAAAAGAAGCAAAATTGGTGAAAATGAAATAAAATAGTAAAAATAAATAAAATTAAAAGAGACAATAAAATCTGGAATGTTGTATTCGGTTGAGCCGAATCTATGAATACACTTCCACACAGACACGTAAAACACCTTAAACACCCTAAATGAAATGTATGTACGTATGTATGTATGTATGTATGTATGTATGTATGTATTTGATTACTTTATTTTAATAATTATGAACACCTTATTATTAACAAGCAACTAAACGTAACCGCCTTATTGTAAAAATCAACATACATCCATGTATTGTTAAACAGTGTTATTTATTTTGCTTGTTCAACAAACCTGCATTATAATTCTCATTCAGTTTATTTACAAATTTATATAAGAAGTGAGATTGAAAAACATTTAACTTCCAGTTTTAATTTTTTCATTCGATTCAAATTATTACAATTTACAGAAAATTATTATTAAAATTTTAATCACTACTGATGAAATTTTAACTCTTTCCGGAAACCCTTTTATTAACGTTTTTATAGTGCTTTCTGTAACTTTGCTGGAATAGATGGTCTACCTCCGTTCGAAATCTACTACACTTTTGGACACCTTTTTTCTGCTCTTCAATACTCTTTTAACATGAGCCCAATATCACTTCAATGGCCTAAGCTCCGGGAAGTTTGGACGATTTGCCTCTTTCGGTACGAATGCCACATTGTTTTTGTATAATTAAGGCCTTTTTACCATAGTGACAGAATGTCAAGTCAGGACAAAAATAAGTGGACACATTAAGGAGTCATTTGAATGGAAGCAATCTATTTTCCTAGATGTAAATTTCGGTGTTTATGGGCCGGTTAGAATAAATACCGCGACTGCGACAGTATCGTAAAATTTTTGACCGGAATTTGAGAAAAATATAGCAGGAATATTTAAAAAAAACTGGACTTCAATTCCTGTGCTCTATTTTTGGCCTCTAAATAGTTCTGTCAGGAACTTTTTGAATCTTGTATGTCTTTAAACCTACATAGCTTTTCGCACCAAATAGTCCAAGCGCTGAGCTTAACGACCTGATTTCCTACCGTATGTGTTTTGAAAACGCTTTGTACTTTTTGGCTATAGAAATCATGTGGACCATTCTTTCTACATGAACTAGGTTTTCTATCTAACAAGGTTTCCTGGAACTGTTTAATAACATTGAAAGCAGTTTGACGGCAGGCCTTTCAAAACTTGACCAACTATTTTTTAGGAACCAGTTTCGTAACAAAGATTTACGAAATAACCACAACTGCAAGGAATTATGCACAAATTTCAACTGGGTACACATAATATGACAAAGTTTGTATACCCTTTTAACCATTTTCGGTTTGGTGGAGGGTATAAAAAATAAATTTAAAAATAAAATCAATTGAAAATTATTCAATAGTGTGTTGAGGGTTGTCATGATGTTCGTGGTAACGGTGGTGAAGGTGACATTGATGATGATGCTGAAGATGAATATTCTCAATATCATTGTCATCTTGATTATGTAATAATTAAAAAGAATTGTGGTAAACCACATCACGTACAAAAATATCTATTGAGACAACAATTATTGCAAGAGTAGCTACAGCTGCAGAAGATACAATAATAATTAATACCAACAACAATAACAAGTATAAGAGAATCTACAAATAAACCAATAAAAAAATGCCAAAGGAAAGAAAAGAGAGGGAATTTTTTTAAATTTAATTACTCATAAAATACATTTCAATAAATTTAAAAATGTGCGTTTGAATAAAATATTCTCTATAGCACAGTGGGCAAAAATAATAATCTAGAACACTAGCGAATAGAGGTTTGGAAAAAGCTATTGTCATATTGATAATAAATAAGGTTGGACTAGATTTAAACGAGGAGCCCAATCCCATGAGGAAATCTCATGCCCGTTAGCAACTTGGAAAAGCGGAACACTTACAATCAAGGGAATTTTGTACCATGTGCACAGAAGTGTTCCATCATGTTCCCACATGCCCTGCATATAAAGTCGTCGACATCCCCAATGTATTTTAAGTGTGCCTGAAGAGTTGTTTGTGGCCCTGATTGCCATTTGGCTATCAGTGAAGATATTCAAAACGTTATTTAGCACGTTTGCCTGATATGCCGAGATTCAGATTTCATCATGTAACTCCGCTTGAAGAACCCTATCGTTATTCTATAGTCGGAGGGATATTCTTTCGGTTCATCTATATAAATGACCAGTGCCGTCCAATCTAAATATTTTAAGCCATCGGTATAGGAGCTCGTCATCACGGGCATACGTTCGACCAGGTTTCTCTATCCGGTATCAACTTATCACAATTGGCTCAAATTCTCAGAAATATTTAAAATTTATACTTCAAACTCATACGCCCTTATTCTTTTCATTAGATTCGTTCAGTCAACAACTCATTTCGTTTATTTGACAATTCACTTATGTAATGAAAAATCGATTACAATTAACAATAAAATTTAATTTGTAACAATTTTCTTTTGCAGACATTGTCAAGAGCAAAAATGTTTCTTGTTGCTTTAATTTCTTTTTTTCCCCAAATACTTGGAAATGATTATCGAGATTTTTTCAAGAAGATTTTCAAATGCATTTGTATGTATGTATAAATGAACGACCGCAGATTTGTGTGGGTTTGTTGAATCAAACATTAAAAGGAATTATAGCATTGATATTCAAATTTACTAAATTATTTACCATAAAAATATTTTAAGAAGTGAAATCGAAAACTTCCTAACATACATACTAATAAAGTTAAAGTTTAAATTCTTTATTTGATTGAAACGTTTCGATTAACGTTTTCATAGTGATAGCTGTCACTTTTCACTTGGTAAAATCTGCCACACATTAAGACACCTTTTTCTGCTCTTCAATTCTCTTTTAATAGGAACATTAAATTTCTCCACTGGTCTTAGATCCATTCAAGAGCTTGTTTTCTGCAATAATAGGATGCAAAGTTAGGCCAAAAATAAGTGGACTCATTGTAAAGTCTTATGAATTTAAGTAGCCTTTTAATACCCTCCACCATCGTAGGTAATTGGGGTGTAATGCGTTTGTGATGATGTTTGTAACATACAGAAAAACTGATCCAATACCCATATATTAGCATAACGGTCTACCCAGAATAATTTTCTGAGTCCATTAAACGATGTTTGTCTGTCTATCCGGCTGAATGTCTATGTAAACGTTGTGAATGCTCTACAGGTTGCAATTTTTGAGATATCGTGATGAATTTCATGTTATTTATTATTTTTTATTATTTATTTGGCTCAAAAACAAAGTCTATTGCAATTGGTTACATTCGGTCCAATATTTCAGGTAGCTCTCATACAAAACTCCTACCAGAAAGAAGTTTTAAGTTATAAAAAATCTAAATATAAAGCGGTTTCAACGAAATTTTATGTAAACTAAGTCCTATAGTATTTTAAATCGTTATGCTAAATTACGCAAATGTCGGTCCATTACTTTTCATATGTCATATACAAACCTCCTTCCAAATATCATTTTGAAGGGAATTAAACTCACATCTACGTTACTACTAAAATAACAACTGGTCAAATTAACATAAATATAATCTAAAAGAGATGTTCCACATTATATGAGTTACGGCCCATCATTTCCTTTAGCTTCGATATAACCTCCCAGAAAAAAATCATTTAAAAACTTAAATGTTATTATCGCAATAATGTAACTTAATCAAATTTAATGAAAAGCAAATTAAACGACGGTCGTTCAGAAATTTTTCGTAGCTGTCGATTACAACCAACAATGTGGTGTCGGGTATAACATACTCGAGTTTGATCGACTCTAACATTTTACTTGTTTTAAGACATTCTTGATGTAAATTTCAGCATTCATTGCGCCCGTTGTACCATAAAATAGTTTTTTTTTTTTTTTTTGCCCCAACTACATATTGATTTCCATACCAGGAACTTTTTGGTAGTTTTTAATCTCTTTTGGTTCCAAAACTTTGCTTCAATAATCCCTCAAGCGAAATAATGTCGAAGAAGTTGCGAAAAATCTGCGTTTCTTTATCCATTTTGCAGCAAAAATATTTTTGTTTCGAAAAACTGACTTCAAGTTTCAAGTTTTTGGTCTCTAAATTTTTCGCAGCATTCCTTCATTCAGGAAGTTTTTGAACCTTATTTTAGGCTTAAATTAGCTTTAACTTTTCGTATCAAATAGTCGAAGCTATAAGTAAACGGGCTGCTATCCTGTCAGACCTGTTGGGAGCTGTATGAAAATGTCTATTTTTTGACTTTAGAAACTTCATCTGGACCATTCCTTCTAACTGAACCAGGTTTTCTATCAACAGACAAGTTCATTTAAAGCAGTTTGAAGCCAGACTTTTGAATACTTGTCCAACTTTTTGCAAGATCAAATTGGGTTTCTTTGATCAAATGACATCTTTTACTAAGGAACTTAATCCAGAAAAATGTCGAAACTTAAAAATTTTGGGGAAAAAGGGTGTTAGTAATTTTTCGATCTCACTCCTTAGATAAAAAATTAACGTTAACGTTATTTAACACATGATATAATAAATTTGAGTTTCAAGTTGATGGAAAGACTACATTTTTTGAATGTTTACTGGGGACCTTGATACCTTTGAACAAACTTATTTGGACAGAGATTGGGAATTTTTTTTAATCTTTTTTTATCTCATAAAAGACCAAAGAACATAAAATTATATAAGAATTATATATATACTATCTTTAATAGCAAAACGCCAAAGAGCAGTAAATTTAATATCCAATTCTATCAAAAAATTCGAAGAAAATAATAATCATAATAACAACAACAATAACAATAATAATAATAAATATAATAAGGACATCATATATTTCATATGTTTGTAGTCTCAGTCTCATCATTATTATCTAGAAATAACTCAGTTAGTTGTCAACCAATTTATTTATGTCTGTCTGTCATTCTTCTGTCAATACGCAACATGATGTCTCTTTTTTCCACTTGATTTTATTTTATTTTTTCCGTTACAATTCCATATTTTTTGTGTATTTTTTTAGTTATTGACAACAAAATGTCATGGTAGTTGTAAGTAGTTGTAGTGGTAGTAGTTTTTGTTTTTCTTTTTATAAATATATTTATATCTCTATAAGCTTTTGAGATTGAAATATTTTCTTGTTTTAACAAAAATGGAAAAATACTACAAGAAAATGTAGAAAAAAAAAGAAAAATATAAAATAAATCTTCAATATTGCTATGAATTGAGAAGTATATTTTACGTATTCAGCAAAGGGAAGGTATGCGTGGGAGAATAGTTGAGAAGAAGTCATTAAATTAAATTAAAATTTTTCAAAAATTTTTATTATTTCAGAAGTTATTAAGATTAATAAACTAAATTTTGTGATAACGTGCACTAAATTAATGACAACCTTGGAAAATGGTTCAAAAGTAGTAGGTTTTTTTTTTAATTTAAGTTCATGGCGTATGATTAATATTAATTTGGTATAGTTTTGGAAAATTATTATAGCTCTGCAATCTTTGCCACATTTTATTCAAACCAAATTGGTTGAAGTCTTTGATAAATAAGCCTTAAGGGTCATTAACAACAAAGTATAAATCTAATTATTACTTAAATAAAATAGACTTTAAATTTTCAAAAGTGTTAAATAAAATAGTGCAGAAAGTCCTGATCAGGTATTATCATCAATAAAAACGGAATGTTAGAAACACACTTTAATGAAACGCCACTTACTTTTAACTTTAAATGAAGAAACATGGAGAGCTACCAAGCGAGAAGTCATGAAATTGTGCTCTTCACTTTCAAATTACCTAATTTGAAGCTTAAATGAAGTACGAACTCTTTTGGTAACTTTATATGTTAAAATTACATCTTTACCTCAGGAAATGTCTTCGTTAGATTAAGGAGTCACATGTATGTAAAAGTTTCAAAAACAGAGTATTATATATTCACCCGAATACTTAAGAATACATTTTTGACACATATTTGAGATGCAGAAATTAAACCATAAACATTGCATTATACAATCCTTTACCGTTAAGGAGGGATGAAATACATATTAATAGTGAGTTACATTTTTGACTTTCGATAAATTTTCTGAAATGGTGATCTGCAATTTATCGCCTAGATTTGGACTAAGACATACAAATCTTAAAAAAATAATTCCATATCTGCAAATTTTGTGAAATAAAAATCCATTTCGAAAGAAGATTTAAAATATTGATTGTCGTTTGTCGAAAATAATTCTATATACAAAAATTGTATCTTTACGGTTCTAAGTTTTGACTTTTATAGTGATCACATTACGTGTACAAACAGCCGGATGGATAGACATCATTAACACAACACTGGAATTCATTTAAAGGTGGGGTAGCATTACATTTTCGACGCAAACACATAATGATAATTATTAATTGATTTCTCGTTGTGGAAGATTTCTTTCTAAAGCCAGAGTTGTGAACCAATTACTCAAATGTACATCAACCAATACTAGAAAGCGATTAGCAGCCCTAGACGCTACTGATCTACCTCTGTCAACGTTTCAAATTTCTTCATACATTTTTGACATTAAATGACATCTCACTAACAACTTTTATAAATAATTTTAATCTTTAAGCATAAAAGATTCGATTCTGACTTTAATCAAAAATTGTAACGTGGTTTTTTGAAATGTTATTCGTTTTATCTCACCTCAAAAGTAAAATATGTTTGGAAAAGCCCTTTGGTCAACTCGACCTCTTCACAAGTGGTGATAATTATATATTAACTTTGTCATTTCGTAAATAAGGACAAGAAGGAATCATCTAAGACCCCGTAAAGTATATATATTCTGGCAGCAGTCAAAATCTGAGTTATCTGCCTGGCGGCTGAAAACATTCTCACCCTTAGAATAATTGTCAGAATTTATCGAAACTTTTTATCTATTGAAAAGAGATATAACTTTCCAATAACAAGAAAGTTATAGTCAACTCAGATAACCTCAAAATTATGCAAAAAATAATTTTTCTACATTTTTCAGAAAAAAAAGGTTTTGCAATTTAGAAACAATTTAGCCACGATTATGTATCATTAGAGATAATATTGGACCATAAGATAAACTTTAAAAGCTTAAATATATATAATTTTGATACTCTCCAAATAATTCGCAATTTTAAATACAATTTTCTGAAATTTGCGACATAAATTTATTATGATATAAAAATAAACCTAGAAAAACTAGATTGTGCTGTGGCCATTATTTGAGCTAACTCCCACTTAAGTCCCTTTCCGGATTGTGGTTTTAAACTTATAAAACTCTTAAATATAGACCATTTCTATTAAAATTTGGCGCAATATTTTTTGTAACTTTCCTGAAAATATTATAAATTTGACCAATATCTGCTTATGTTTTCCTATAGCTCCCATATGAGGGCCATTTACGGAATATGGGTTTGAGATTATCGGAGTCTTAAAAAAAAGACAATTTTTATTGAAATCGGCACAATTATTTGTTTTGTATGACCTAATTAAACACATGTAACTAATTTGATGAATATCGTTCCTTATTTTGATATAGCTCCAATTTAAGGTCCCTTGCCGAAATATGATTTAAATATTATAAAACTCTAAAATATAAAACAATTCTTTTGAAATAAGACCCAATTATTTCTCTAACTATCTTGAAGACATATTTTCATATATCTCCTATATTAGGTCCTCACTGGAAAACGTTTTTGATCTTATAAAACTCTTATATATGAACAAATTTTATTGAAAAATGACTTTCAGCTTATAAGACTATAGAATTTGAACAGATTCTGATTTAAGATTTTATATTTTAACTGTCTCGTTTATATGTTTATATTTAAGGTATCCTTGTCCTCTTAGCCACTGAATTTATAGTTTAGTTAGAGTCTTACGCATTTTAGTTTTTACTTTGCTGTTTCTTAAATTGAGTCAAAGATAAAGATGAATTTTTGAAAAATAAAAAATATATATATTTTTCTAGTATTTTATTCACATCCACTACAACTACAACAACAATTCAGCTGGGTTTGTAATGCAAAATTAATGCAATACACTTCAACAAAATTTGTTTGTATTTATGTGAGTGTGTGTGTGTGTATAAAGGGAAAAAGTAAATACTAAGGAAACGGAAATAAACTTGTATCTCCTACTATTTACTATTGCTCCACACACACACACACACTCACAACTGCAACTGCAGCAAACAAACACTGATGCATAAAAATTTAACAGAAAATAAAATTTTATTTATTTTTTTCATTCTACTTTTCTACACAGACAAACACACACACATACACTTTCAAACAGTAGTAGCATTTTATCTATTATACGTATAAATGTATAGGTAAATGGTGAGTTAGTTTTGTAAGATGTCATCAAGTTAAAAATTGAAAATAAAAGATTTTCTTTCTTTAACTGAAAAATTTCATATTCCAAAAGAGATAAAACTAAATGAAAAGCAAAAAAAAGGAGGAAAATTGT
The DNA here is from genome assembly GCA_004302925.2 of Cochliomyia hominivorax. Taxonomy (NCBI): domain Eukaryota; kingdom Metazoa; phylum Arthropoda; class Insecta; order Diptera; family Calliphoridae; genus Cochliomyia; species Cochliomyia hominivorax. Next base: position 16,805,225 of record PYHX02000495.1, read on the forward strand.
ACAAAAAGAGAAAAAAAACATTTATTTTTTTATATATTTAAAGTCTTTCCTTTTCATTGCTTTTAGGTATTGTGATTTAGCAAATAATTTTGTGTGTGTTCTTTACTCGTTTGTCCGATGAATGACTATTTGGTCCTAGATTTATCAAAAAAAAAAAAAAACACATAAAATGTTTACAACAAAAATAAAAACAAAAAAATTGTAAAAGAAAAAAAGTAGAATTACAATTTAATTTTGTTATTCCCTTGAGAGGACTAACAAATGAAAATGTCCTAATTCATTTCTCATTATGGCAGATTTCTTTCTAAAGCCAACTTCTACACTGGAGCATACTCCTATAAATGCACCAAGCTTTTTTGAAAGAATTAAAATAAATTTAACTAGAAAATATTTAGTGGACAAATAATATTTTAGTTAAATTATTGTAGAAAGAACTTCACTTGAGGTGGTTGGGGATAAATACTTTGTGCAGATGTTTGTAACAAATTGTGACACTAACCTTTAACTGCAGCGGACAACGTAGAATAACTTTCTGAAACTTAACGATTCTGTTCATCTTCTGTCTGGATGACTGTGAGTGAGATGTATGTGAGTGTGTATCTGTGAAAAAACATATTTACTTCATATTATTTGAGGTGGGTTTGAATAAGATAGCAGAATATAGCGTATTGTCTGTTTAAATTTAGTTTACTTTGTAGGCTTTGAAAAATTGTGTTTACTAAAAGAAATTTCGCCAACTTCTCTAACATTCTTAGTCATAAAAAAATAATTTGGATCTTTTCTTTATGGGTCAGAAGAAGATACAACAGCGTTTTGAAATTTATCGATAAAATTAAAAAAAATTGTGTTAGGAAATTTGGATTTCCTAATAATAAAAAAATGTCTTCATTTATAAAGACAGAAAATTAGAATATTTGTTTTGCTATTTTTAAAAACAATTCTCGCGTCTGCGTTTATAGAAATATTTTACATAAAATGACACTAAAATGATCGCATGAATAAGACATACAACAAGACTTAAAAATCTTTATTTACTTAAAAAAAGTTGTTTCTCATTAAAAAACTTCAAATTTACATTTGCTTGAGGACAACAAAAACATAGAGAAAAAATCTAAATGCGTTTATAGAAATTTGCATCAGTTTCTCTCTCCCCCAACTTCCACAAAAAAACACATTTACATTTACTATTTTAAATGAACACAAAGAGAGAGAGAAAAAAGCATGAAAGAGAAAATCACTACCAACCAGAGTGCACAAAATTATATATAAAATTCTATATAAAGTCATTTGACTTATGACATTGTTTTCAATAAATAAGATAAAAGTTTAAATGAAATTTTAACAAGAATTTATGCAAAACTTACTTTTTTGGCCATAAGAAAGTTACAAAACAAAGAGGACAACGAGAGAGCAAAAAAAAATGTTCAAATCATGAAACATTTATTTTATTTTTCTTTTTTTTTTTGGTTTTATTAGCGAAATAAAAATTATACTAAAATTAAATTCATTTCCAAGAATCCGTTTTATTTATTTTTTTCTTAAATTGTCGCGCAAAAGGAAGGAGAATTAGATAAAACAAATGTTTTAATCTAAATTGAGTTTAATAAAAAATAGATAGAAAATTGTGGTCCAGCAGCTGTCAGTTAAGAGTGCGAATGTTAACAAGATTTTTTATTTCTTTGTAATAAAATTAAAATTCTGAAATTTTATTTAAAAAAAAATGCGATAAAAATTGTAAAATCTTTAAATGAATAATTCCGTTAAAATCTTGTTAACTAGAATGTCATGTAATTTTAAAATAAATTAAAAAAAAATAAATTAATAGACAGGAGGAACCCCTTAAAATATCGCCAATTTTAATGAGTTCTATTTCCCGCAAAATTATTACTTGTAAATTCAAGTTCTTCTATTAAAGACTATTTATAAAATAAATATTCAAGCCCATTAAATATTTTTCCTAGAATTCCGCTATAAGAACATTGGGTTTCCAGCTACAAATTCAAATTTCAAATATTGAAATGCACTTATATTATGTTAACTTGAATTCAAGTCGGACATAACAGTGTTTGTAAAGCTGATTTCAACCTTTATACTTAAGTGTAATTTAAGTCGAAAAAGCCATTAAAATCAACCTTAAATATACAGTACAATATAACCCTTCATTCATATATAAAACATAATGAAATTCAAGTCGTTCGTGCCAATTATTTTTAATACAATATTTTTTTTAATTTTTATTGCACAATAAAGTGTTCTCATCTCTGAATTTTAGGTTTAATTGTTTATAGACATTTCTTATGTACTTCAATCCAAGTTAATCCCGAATCTTGAATTTCTTTGTTTTTCAGAAAAATCTTTAATTCTTGAATTTCTATAAGAAAATATGGGTTAAAATATATTACAATATGTAATAACTGTTTATCTTATTTTTCGCCAAGTTATACTCCTTTCACGAGTAATATTGTCTTATTATATTCCAATAAGCAATTTTGCTGGAATTCAATTTTATACCAAATATATTTCCAGCCTTAAATTCAATTTCAGATATTTATTCAATAGCATTTTTCAGTTAAAAGGAAATTAAATGTAAGTTTTGCAATTTTTTAATTACATTTCATGTGTAAACTGTGTATACAGTTTAAATTATGCCCAATTCAAGTAAAATTTTCCATCCTTGGAATTTTTGAACTTTCAGTACTTATTGGAATTTTTATTTATTTCATAAGAATGATTTCCATTTATTTTTTTGAATTTGTTTGACATTTTCAAAACATTTTAATAAAAATTTAAAAGTCACTTCCAAAATACTTGGGAATTTAACTGGAATTTAAGTTGAATTCAAACAAAATGTTCAATACATGAAATTATTGGGAGAAGTTATAGTCGGTTAAACCCAGATATATAATACCCTATACAATATTGTTGGTTAAACATGGTAGCTACTAAAAATTAATGAACAACCCTCGTATAAATTTATTTATTAATTAATTAAGGGCGCAGTTTATTATTTTTTTCTAACAAATGTTTTTCGGATACGAGATCTAAAGAAAATAAATTTCGCACATTGTATATTACTTATGTTTATCCTAATTTGACCAAGTCTTATTACAATATTTGGATGGAGAGTTGTATGGTACCTATGAGAAAAAATGGACCGATCCTAGTATAATTCGGCATATAAGACTTTCTTGAGCAGAACTTCGTAAATGTGTATAAAAATGTTTTCCAGGAAGAAGCTTGATATGGGAGCTATAGCAAAATATGGACCGAGATTTTTCATATTAATTATAAAGACATTAAGAAAAATAATCGTGCCGAAATCCAATAGCATCGGTCTTTATATAAGCTCCAATCCATTTTCGGGAAGGAAATTGGAAAATCAACTGTTCCAAACTGTTAAACTATAAATATTTATGAGCATTATCATCTAAAAACAATATTCCGGCAAGGGGCTTTATATGAATGATGGGTCAAATAATGATCCAAATAAATATATATGGCATGTGCATTAAATTATCTTAAAAAGTGCGACCCATATGACACACAGATTTTGGGGTGTATTAAATTTTAAATCCATTACCGTTTTGAAAATATTTCAAATGTCCTTTTTTCAAAATTTTGAGGTTGTTTCAGATATTGGTCTATAACTTTTTTGCTGATGAACCTTTATAGGATGGTTTTAAATAGAAAACCGCTTAGAAGAATTACAAATAACAAAGCCGAAGTTCATTGAATTTGGACGATTATTTTAAAGCCCAAGAATCGACTCAGATTTTGATTTGATGCAAGATTATATATGCTTTATTGTATGTGCGATTATTCCTTCTTGGTGTTACACACAGAATGACAAGTTAATATCATCACCAATTATGGTGGTGAAGTTTTGTAATAAATAAAATATAACCATAAATATATAATTTTTTAATTTGTTCCGAATCAACTTAAAAGTCGATTCTCGGACTGATAGTCATCTCACAACATAAACGAATAAATCTAGAAACATGGAACTTGGAGTGTTAGTTCTTCTTTCCCCAAAATAGATCCATTAAGATTGGATTTTTGGAAAAATTAGGGTAAAAATGGTATCTCCTAAACATGTATTTCTGCAGAAATGTATTTTAAACATATCAGTACTTATCATTTATCTCTTCAAAAATAACCTGAGAGGTTTTTGGTCCTTCTGTGAAATTGGAACATATTTTGGAGAAGAAGGGTGGAAATTATAATTTTGTACTTTTTTGGGAAAATATATATGACTAAATATATATAAATGAATAAAAATAATATGGTACTTTTTGGATTTTCTGAATTTTTAAGGTAGCAATCATTGTGCAACACATATGGACACAACTGAGAAAGATTCGACTTTTTGGATTTTTAAAAGTTACATTTTTATCATGGTAATAATGATATTTTGTTACACTGATGTATATTCCTATAAACGCATTCAATTTGTTTTTCTATTTTTGTTTTAGCTCTCTATTTTTCATCCAAAATTAAAGTTGAAATTCTTTAATGAGAAGTAACTTAACGATACTCTCTTAATGTACATAATACTTTTTCTTAGTCTTGTTGTTTGCCTAATTCATGCGATCAAAATATCTAGGTCTTATTTTATGTGGAATATTTCTATAAATGCAGAATTGAAATTTGCATTTAAAATTTTCCTAAAATAAAATATTTTTATTCTTTTTTAATGATAAAATCTCAATTTCTGATCAAGAAAAAAAATCCAATTAAATTTTTTCATGATCAAACATGCTCCAATAGAGAAATTGTCTTAAACTCAACTTTCCGAAACTGTGATGAAAGGAAAAGATACAAAATTAAACAAGTAAGGATGCTAATTTCGTCTATGCCGAATGTTCAAAACCCACCACCACAAAAGTTTATGAAGTAAATACATTATGTTTCGTGCATACACACTCACAAAAGCGTACAATATATGGAAGTTTCTTCAAAATATAACAAAAAACCTTAATGAGCCATAAATTACTTATATTTTTGGCTAAAACTTTCTACGGAACCGTTTTTGATCAGTTTTGGAATAATAATGGGGTTCATATAGCAACAATTCATCCAATTTATTAATATAATTGAAAATTTAAGGAATGATCTTCTATTAAATTCAGTGGCTGTCTCAAATATCGTTTCATATATAAAATAAATAAACTGAACCGATTTTACTGGTTTTGAAAAGAGACACTTTTCAGAGCAATAACAAATACTTCAGCGAAATTTTATTGATCTCCGTCAGTTATTGTGGATGTGAGAGTGCCAGCGACAGACATACAGACGAACAAATCTAAATCGATTCATATTTTGATTTGTTGCAAGAATGTATATATATTTATGTGGTCTTAGACTATTCCTTCTTAGTGTTACATACCGAATGACAAAGGTAGATTGATTCAGAAAAAACAAACAAACTAAATGACTAAACAAGTTGCTCACATTTTATGAAGATATGAAACATAATTATGATTCCGTCGTTCAAATTTTAATTTTTTCATCCATAATTTATATAAAATTGATTTTTATGCCAAATTAATGAAATGTCATGAAGATCTATGCCAAAAATGTAAATTACAAAAAAAAGGGGACAAAAGAGGGAAATTTGAAAAAGTCACACACAAAAGTACACAAAAAATCACACCAACAATAACACTCACCGCAAGATGTGTCGAAGGGGGACAGTAAATGTGCAGAACTGTCACTATAGTTTATCGCAATGAGAAGAGAAAATACTTTATCTCCTAAAACAAGTCCAAGTTTATAGGACTTTTCTGCCTGTCTCGCTCACATTTGCAATCAAAACTGCTGGGTACTTAATATTGTTGTTTGTACGCAAAAAAATTGTTCTTTTGTGATCAGTGGTTTTTATTCGCCAATTCCCATTATAATATTTTCACTTGTTTCCATTTTTCACTTCGAAACACCAATTTTTTCCATTAATAATCAAAATTTGTTTTCAAACACATTAAAAACTTACTTGTTAAAGTAAACAATTTTATTTCACAAATAGCGCAAATAATCACCAAATAAACACTTTTCCATGAAACCGAAAAATAGAGAAAAAATAATAATAATAAAATAGATTTAATTTAACCGCACTCGTCCACACATAAAGTACACAAACGAAAATTAAACACAAAAAAAAAAGACATGAAATCATTGAAAAATAATACGAATTTGACAAATGAAATGAAATAAGCGCGAAATTTAATGATTGAGGAACAAAAAATGAATAAAATAGAAAAAAATCCCAAAAACCAGCGGAACGCAAAACAACACAACACGTCGAATTGAAAATCACTAAAAACACTGAAATTCAACGAAATGAAAAATGTAACAAAAAATGAAAAATGTAATTAAAATTAGTGTAAACAACGAGATGACAGAAATGAAAACAAAACACAAAAATATATTTTTGACAAAATTGCAGCAATGACAACGAATAATTGTATGAATTAATGAATAAATAAGTGAATGTATGAATGAATGAGTGACGATTTTTTGACGGAATGTGAATAAATAGAAATATATTTTTGAGGTCAAGATTGTGAGATAATGAAAAAAGTTTTATAACGCAAAAATAATGAAATGATTTAAAAAATTAATACCAAAATTTGAGTAAAACTATATTTAGACCTTAACACAAAAAATTGAATCGTAATAAAGAGTGAAATTGGAAATTCTTAACACAGGTTTTTCGTGAAAATTGTTAAACCAAATATAACTTGATTTTCATACCCTCCACCACCACCAGTGATGAATAGAGTATATTAGTATTGTCATTTTGTGTGTAACGCTAAAAGGAATCATCTCAGACCCTATAATGTATATATATTCTTGCATTAAATCGAAATATGAGTCGATGTCCGTCTGTCTGTCTGTCTGCCTGTTGTTGGCACACTCACAAACACAATAATTGACTGGAAAATGAAAAAATTTCTGAAATTTTCTATTAAACCAACAACATCGATTCAGTATATCAAAAGACATAGACCGATATCTGAGGCATATTTAAGCGAAGTACTTTCGTAAAATTTTCAATTATAAATCGACAAATAAGAATGAAATTTTTCCATAATAATTAAGACACGCTTTATCCACTATAATTGTTACAGGTCAATGAAATTTGGTCTAAGTATTTGCTATTGTCCTCAAAACCTATATGCCTGCGTTATATTTAAGAACAACATATATACTACATACGTTTGTGAGTGTATGTGTGAGTGTGTATATAAAAAAATATAACGTACTTATTTCACACGCATTTGTGGTGGAGGGTATTGAAAATTAGGCCGAGTAAAGCATATTTCACACTTTTTCGATCAAGTTATCTTTTATTTTCACCAACACCCAACTTGGCCCTACAAAGAGTTGGACAAGCATTTAAAGTTCTGCCGTAAAAATTTTTTCAGTGTAATTATGACAGTATAGGGAAATCTTGTCCGTTGATAGAAAACCTGGTTCAGGTAGAAGTAAGGGTCCACATAATGTTTCTAAAGCCAACAAATAGAAGTCCTTTTCAAAAGAGCAGCCAACACATCCGGTTAGCTCATTGCACGGACTATTTAGTACGAAAAGTAAAAGCTAAATCAGGTTTAAAATATGTCAGGCTCAAAAAAATTAATTCTTGACGAAACGTTTGTTCGGCATTTTTTTTTTGCAACTTCCTGGTCAAAAATTGTATGTTGCAGATGCTAATGGGGATGTTGAACAAAGATTTAGAATTCAAAATTTTGCAAAAAGATCGGTATATCAGAATGTGCAGTTGCGGCAAACGAAGAAAGTCATATGATAGAATGGGTTCTAAAAATGCCCATAAGTTTCTTCCCTTCATATTATTCACTTATTTTTGGCCTGACTTGGTATCATGTAACTATGATAAACAAGCCGTTGAGTGGTGCAAGAACAATAATGTGGTATTTGTTCAAAGAGAGGCAAATCCTCCAACTGGCCAAAACTAAGGGCAGTGAAGAAAAATTAGGCTCTTGCCAAAAAATAATTGAAGAGATCAAAAAAGGTGTCCAAAATTGAAGTAAGTTTTAAACGAATATGGACAACTCTTAATGTTAACGGAATGGTTTCCGAGAAAAGTTCAACATTTCATCAGTCGTAATGAACACTGAAAAATTATTTTTGAAAATTGTAATAATAATTTCAATCAAATAAATAAAAATAAAACTTAAAGTTCAGAGGTTCCTTTTTATTGACTTAAAAGTATGTTAAGAATTTTTCGATTTCACACCTTAAATTTTTCTATAAATAAGAAAAAAAAGATATTATTTAAATTTGTGATAGATATTCGAATTTTTTAGACAATTCAACTTTACTTATCGGTTCAATATTCTAAAATCAAATCAAATATAATGTCAGATTATAAAAATTTATTACCAGGAAACGAATGATACAAATCGAAACTTAAATTTCCATTAATAATTTTTGATTAAAGATTCTTATTTCTTATTTTTTGAGCGGAACTAAAGGAAACAAACAAATTTACCAACCAAATTAAATAGAGAAGAAATTGAAGATAACACATATGTTGCAAATTATATGACATTGGCAGTTTATGAATTCAACCGGACAAAGTTTCTATTTTATTTATTTATTTTTTTTTGATTCATTCACTAATTCCAGCTTTTGCTTCCTATGGATCCAAAAAAAAAAAAAAACAAGAAAATAAATTCATTCAGTGTTTGGGAATATGAATAAATGTATAAGTACAAAATATGAAAATCTTTTCATATTTGGTGTATTAGAAATGACAAAATATATATATGACTTTACACCATTTCCATGTCAATTCTATATTTCAGTGGCTGTGAATTTGCTAAAAGCTCTAAGCTTTTCTGGACAAGAAAAATTCTTAACATACATGTAGTTCAAAAAAAAAAAACAAAACTTAACTTTCAGTTTTGAACATTTTTAATTGAAATTTTGAATCTTTTTCGAAAACTCTTTTATAACCGATTTATAGTATTTTCTGTCACTTTGCTTCAATTTTCATTTAAAGTCTACTTCATTTTAGGACACCTTTCACTGTGCTTCACCTTGTGCTCTTCATCTCTTTTAAAAACAGCCCAATAACTCTTCACTGGATTTAGCTCCTGGAAGTCTGGTGGATTTGTCTCTCTTGGTTCAAATACTATATTCCTGTAGCACTCATGGGCTTGTTTACCATAGCGACAGGATAACTCTTTATTGGACTTAACTCCTGGCAGTTTGGCTTCTCTCCAGGGTGACAAGATATCAAGTCAATTAGAAAATACTTGGACACATTTTAAATCCTAATGATGGGAAGCAGCGTTTTCTGTGAACATTCCTTGATGTAAATTTCGGTATTTATGGAGCTGCATATTGCTAATCATACTAAGAACTTTTTGGAAAATATTGACAGCTTTTGGGCCTTAAACATACATTTTTTAACCAGAAAGTTTCGAATAATGAAATAATCTGCCAAAAACTTACGTCTGGAAGAAAATTTTTTAGAAAACTTGATTTCAATATTCGTGATCTGCTTCTGGCCTAAAATTTGTAGCAGCGTTTCATTCCGTACAAAATAGTACGAGTACTAAAAAGTCAAGCAACTTTCCTGCCCGATATGTTGGGAGATCTTTTAAACATGATTTCTAATGTTGACTTACAAACGTCATGTGGACCTTTCATCTACATAAATCAGGTTTTTTGTCATTTAACAAGTTCTCCCGGTACAGTTTAATAACATTGGAAACAGTTTCATGGCAGACCTTTAAATGTTTGGCCAATGTTTTGTAGGACCAAGTTGGGTTTTGTTGAAAATATTTGATAATTCTAGAACGTACTTTAATATATTTATTGTTTGAGAATAAACCTTATAACTGACTCGTGATAAGAATTTTTTGATCTCACTCTTTGGCTTCAATTTTCCTATTTACGGCCATTTTTCTTTAGTTCCATCTGTCCTATTTACGGCCATCTTTCGCTAGTTTCAGTTCCCCTACTAACGGTCATATTTCGCTAGCTCCATCTCTCCTATTTACGGCCATCTTTCACTAGCTACAGCTATGCTATTAACGACCATTTTTCACTAGCTTCAGTTCTCCTATTAAAGTCCATCCTTCTGCATTTTTGGTTGTCAAATTAAAGTCCTTTTTACCTTCTCTATAAATCCCTAATTCAAATCAATTTCCCTTTCTAGTCATTTCCATCAAATTTTGGAAATGGTGTAGGGTAAAGCAAACGAGAAAAAAATGTGAATTGATAAAAAAGTATAAAACCAGATTAAATCCTTTTTTATTTTATTATTTCGTTTCGTCTTTTTTTTTTTTGGGTCACAGATTTGCAAACATTCTATAAGTTTCGTCTGTTTTTCATACATGATTTTTTTGTTGTTTTTTCTTTATTCTGTTATATTTTAATATTCAACTTGGTTAACTTTATAACAAAGACGATGAAGACTATCACCAAAAAATCTACCATATTTTGGGTGTATTATGTTGTATATATATATGTGTCCTTGTTGTTGTTAGTCATTCTTTAACTTATTCCTTTCGTGGCAGGATAAATTTTTGATTTCATAAATATGCAAAAAGTTTTTTTCCTCTTTTATTTTGTTATTGTATAGTTATTATAAATATTTCTTTTTTCCTTTTTTTAACCAAAAAAAATGCTCTTTTCTGTACAAGGATTTGTTTGAATTTGACCAATAGGCCTCCTTTTTTATGGTATCAGGGCAAAAGACAAAAAAGAAAGAGAACAAAATTAAACAAAACAAAACTTTTTTTGGTGGATTCAAGGATATTTAAGGTTTTATGTTAAACTTTATGTTTCTATTTGGCTGCATGTATTATTTTTTTGGATATTTTGTTGTTGTTGTAGCATTTAAAAGATTACAAATTGAAAAATATTTTATGTATGTGGCAAAAATAACAAAAAAAAAAACAAAGTTGTAAGTTAAATAACAACAAAAAACCAACATATAAAATCATTGAAATTTATGCACATTTTTGTTTACAACAAAAAAGAATCTCACTGCCTCCCTCTGTTTTATATCGAAACAAGTAAGAATAATATATTCGGCTATGCCGAATCTTTAATACCCTTAAATGCGTGTGAAGTTAATACTTTATGTTTCGTACATATATGGCAATGAAGTACATAAAACTTTTTATTATGATGAAATTTCTGTCTAATTTGGCAATTTTAAGAAAGCTTTCTGCTTAAACTTAGAAGTTGCCTCAGATATCGGTCTATATTTTTAATATACTGAATCAATTCTGATGGCTTCAAATAGAAAACTTCTGAGGACTATAACAAATACTTATGTAGATTTTGAATGAGCTGTTTCAATAATTGTGGACGTGAGCATGCCAACAAAAAACAGACAGATAGACAGATAGACAAAGAGTCATAGCTAATTTGACCTAGATTTTGATCTGATGCAAGAATTATATTTACATTATCTGGCAAGAAATTATTCCTTCTAAGCGTTACACACGGAATGACAAAGTTAATATACCCTCTTCATCACTTGTGGTGGTTGAAGTATAAAAATGTATTTTTAAAAGGAAGTTCAGGGTATAAAATGATTAAGAGCTCAACCGAAAAAAATTAATGCAAAATACTTTTTTTAAAGTTTTCTTCTCTTTAATTTCACACAACATGTCAATAACATGCTACACACTTTTGTAAAAATTTTACATAATCTCGAAATAATTGTAAGATTTTGGTAAAAAAGTTTTCAAAATCAACATATTTAAGAGAAGACAAATTTTTGGTTTGAAAAACAAAATCAGTTTATAACGATTAATATTCTCTAGTCTAGATCGAGCATGGTTTGTATTATGATTGTTGGTCATTAGGAGAAGTTTTGTTGGATGTTTTGCTTTAACATTAAAATTAAAAAAGAAAACTTAAAAATTATCCAGAAAGATACATTTCAGTACTGGTTTAACTGTATCGTAAAAATTATAGGTTTTGATAAAGTTCTCCTGACACCATCATTCGCTAACTTCGACTGTTCTATTGACGACCATCTTTCGCTAGCTTCAGCTGTTCTATTGACGACCATCTTTTGCGAGCTTCAGCTGTTCTTTTGGCGACCATCTTTCGCGAGCTTCAGGTGTTCCTTTGACGGCCAGCTTTCGCGAGCTTCAGCTGTTCTATTGACGACCATCTTTCGCGAGCTTCAGCTGTTCTATTGACGATAATCTTTCGCAAGCTTCAGCTGTTCCATTGATGACCATCTTTCGCTAGCTTCAGCTGTTCTATTGACGATAATCTTTCGCAAGCTTCAGCTGTTTTATTGATGACCATCTTTCGCTAGCTTCAGCTGTTCTTTGGACGACAATCTTTTGCTAGCTTCAGCTGTTCCGTTGACGACCATCTTTCGCTAGCTTCAGCTGTTCCATTGACGACCATCTTTCGCTAGCTTCAGCTGTTCCATTGACGACCATCTTTCGCTAGCTTCAGCTGTTCCATTGACGACCATCTTCCGCTAACTTCAGCAGTTCCATTGACGACCATCTTTCGCTAGCTTCAGTTGTTCTATTGACGACCCTCTTTCGCTAGCTTCAGCTGTTCTATTTACGATAATCATTCGCGAGATTTAGCTGTTCTATTAACGACCACCTTTAGCTACCTTCAGCAGTTCTTTTGACGCTAGCTTCAGCTGTCTTATTAACTTCAGCTGCCCATCTTTCGTTTTCCTTTGATGTCTATATAACTATCCCTTTCTGCTTTCATTAAAGTCCCTTTCCCTTTCGCTAGATTCAGCCGTTGTATTTACGTTCCTTTTTGGATAGCTTCAGCTATTGTAATGAAGATCATCCCATTCAGATATACTTTTGTATGAAAGGATGTCTTTTGTTAGCTTCAACTTTCCTATTAAAATTCATTTTTCTCTAGCAGCAGATATACAAAATTTGACGCCAATAAAAGTACTTCTTCAGAGCTTAAGACAAATTAAAGAAAATTACAAAATGTAATTTTAATTTTGCATGTTTTCATTTACGCAACTTTTGATATTACCAAGGCGTTTTGTCGGGGAAACATTTTAGCTACTTAAGCGTTCTACACCTTTTTAAGGGATCAAAAATAAATAATATTACGGAAGTCTTTTTGCAGTTAAATCAAGAAAAAAGTACCTTAATTCTATTAGAAAATTAACTTCAAAGTTCATTATGTTTTGTTTGCTCCTGCTATTGAAGTAAAAAACACCTTTAAACAGTTGTATGTTTCTTTGTATTTGTAATATAAAAGCTGTAAATTAATATCCCTTTCCAGAGTTTATTCGTATTTTATGAGGAACGTATGGGATGTATTTATTGATTGATAAGCAGAGGTTGTTAATGTTGGTGATGATGTTGTAAATGAAACAATTTAATTGAATTGTAAATAATCAAAGATGTTTTTCCTTTTTTTAACTTTTACAATCATTTATTTACGTTATTTTTTTGTTATTAAAGAAAGTAAAGGAAAAGTAATTTTCACATATTTTAGAAACACACACATACATAGACAGATAGAGAAAGATACCTTAAATGAACAGTGGAAAAAAAGAATCTTTGGCAAATTTTCTAAAAAAATTAATGCAACTGAGATGACCAAATTTGGAAGTTCATTCACCATCATCTAGAATAGATGGGTGGCTGTAACATTCCAAATTAATTGGAAAATAAAATGGAAATGTCTCTAACGGTGCGGTAAACATAGAAATATTACCAAAATCATTCGATTTGGAAACATTACTCGTCTTTTTTTAATTATTTTGTAACTTTTGAACCGCCAGGTATTTTAGAGTTGATCTGGAATTCAAAAGGTAAGTCGAAGATCTTCCGAATTTGGCCACTTTGGATATGTTTATTTTATTATTATTTTTTTCAAAAAATCATTTATGCCTTGAAACAAAAAAATAAAAACAAAACAAAAGCATAATGACTTAAACAGACCATAAATTTAAAGAAATTGTTTTTGATCTTTTCAAAAAATTAGTGAATTCAATGACAGAACCATTTTTCAGGTAACCCACAACAAAGGATCATCCATTCATTATTAATAATGCTATAAATGCAGAGAAATATCACTTCGCAATATGTTCGTCACAAACACAATATTTTCGTCGCAAATATTTATTGTAATTGTTGAATTTATTTTTTTTCGCAACAATGTTATTGCTGTAAAAAAAATATTTTTATTAAATAAACAAGAATTGTAGTCACAATATGCTTGGAAATATGTTTGACTGATCACAATATTATTGTTATTAACGAAATCGTTATAAAAAGCTATTGTAATTAGGTCAAAATATTATTTTCAGTTTACTGACAACTGAATATGAACAAATATTTTTATTATACAATTTGTGTTAAAATGACAAATAATATATATTTGAATTATTATTCTCATTATATATAAATAAAAAATTATGAAATTAAAATAGATAAAATTATGTGACGGAAATATTTCAAATATTTCACACTAAGAAATTTTAATTCAATTGCAAAATAATGTGAACAAACAAATTTTTTATTGAATTAACAATATTTTATTATTGTTATAAATGCAAAATAACAATGTAAATAAATAAATTTTTTATTGGTATAAAAACACATTTAGTGTCGATAACAATAACTTTTTTATTAATGCAAAATCGTAATTCAAATGAACAAGTCTTTTATTACAATAACAATACTTTTTTTCTTTGGAAGAACAATATTTTTTGGTGATAACAATAACTGTTGTTATTAATGTAAATATATAGATGCGGTAACAATATTTAGTAATCTAGTAACAATAGTTGCTTATTGTTTATGGTTACCGCAACCATATTTTTTCCATTAGTACACTAATAGAAAAATTCTACTAACAATTGCAGTTAAACTCTAAAATTAAGTTAAAACAAGTAAGAATTTTATTTTCGGCTATGCCGGATCTTCAATATCATCAACCACAAACACGTTTAATGATTTATAATTGACAATTTTTAAAAGTTCTCTGAAAAGTTCTTGAATTTAGAAATAGCCTCAGATATCGGTCTTTATTTTTAAAATACTAAACCGATTTTGCTTGCTTAAAATAGAAGACTTATCGGGAGTATAGCATAGCTAAATCGACTCAGATTTTGATTTAATGAAATGAAAATTATGATTCCTTCGTAGCGTAATGACAATTTTAATATATCCGCTACAACACTTGTGGTGGTAGAGGGCAAAAAATTATACGAAATAAATTTTTTAGTTTAAAAATTTAAAATGAAGTTTAAATATTTTCATGTTTAATTTTTTCTAATTCTTTAAAAAATGTATGTGCATTTACAGGAATATGCAACAGTGTATTTAGTTACATATGTAAGATAAATACCTGTTAATATCAGGGCGATTGAAATAAATTCAAATTTTTAGAAATAATTTACACAGGTTATATATATCATATTGATTAAAAAAATATAGTTTTTCATTTAAATTTAATTATGGTAAAAATACCAAATTTTAAATTTTTCATAATTTTTTACCACAAATGACATTTCACTTATTCATTGTGTGAAATTTGTGAATCTTCAAGTTTGTATGTGTATGAACTTTAGATCCGTTGAAATGTAGGTAAAGGAAGTTTAGTATTATTTTCACTTTAATTTTACACATCCTCAATTTTTTTGTTTCCTTCCCCACTGTTTCATCCCTCCACTTACCACTTTAAGTGTCAAGAAAAGGTAAGAATTTTGATTCTCGTTTTCTATAAAAAATTGTGAACTTCAAAAGAATTGTTACCGAAATCAAACAAATCACACCAATTGAATTGTTGAAATAAGTGAAAGGTATCGACAAAGATATGAAGACGAAGAAAAAGAAATAAAATTAAAGAATGTAA
This sequence comes from Cochliomyia hominivorax, assembly GCA_004302925.2. Classification (NCBI taxonomy): domain Eukaryota; kingdom Metazoa; phylum Arthropoda; class Insecta; order Diptera; family Calliphoridae; genus Cochliomyia; species Cochliomyia hominivorax. Next base: position 16,821,083 of record PYHX02000495.1, read on the forward strand.
AAGAAAATAAAAGAAATTAGGATGATTTTTGTCCTCTTTCCAATGAAAAAAAATAGCAAAACTCAAATAAACAATTCGCCTTATCAGCAATAACCTTTTAAGAAATAAATGATGTTTATGAACACATCAAGTGTAGGTGTAACTTAACACACACATATACATAGAAATCAAAGTATTTGTTATGTGTGTTTGTGTGTGTAAAAATATGTGGCGCGTTGGTGTTTGTGTTTAAAAATCAGGAAGGAAATCTGTACAAGTGTTTAGTTTAGGCAAGAAGTAGATTCACAACAATGTGTTCCAAATTCTTAACACACTAACACATACACGCATATGGACACATACAAACACTTTTATACTAAAACACATATTTTCACAAATATCTAATGTTTTCATTTTGTCTGTTATTTTAGTTTCTTTTTGTTGGTATTATAGTCTTTATATCCTACATCACCGAAGGTGGTTTGGGGTATTATGCGTTTGTGCTGATGTTTGTAACATACAGAAAATATTGTGTTACACCGAACTCTAGGTATATCGTTCAACTCACAATCATTTTCTGAGTCGATTTAACGATGTCTGTCCGTCTGGCTGTCCATGTAAACGTTGTGAACACTCTACATATCGCGATTTTTAGATATCTCCATGAAATTTGGTACATGTTATTATTTTGGCCCAAGGACGAAACCCATTGAAATTGGCTATGTTTGGTCCAATATTTTGGGCACCTCGCATACAGATATACTTCCAGAATGAGGTTTTAAGCTCATAAAACTTTAAAGTAGTAAAAGCGATTATAACGTGATTTGAAAAAATTAGTCTTAAGATATCGGTCGGTTCATTGCTTCTCGTAGGTTCCATATTAAAATAATAAATTTAAAATTAATATAAGCAAAAATAGATGTACATAATTATACGAGGGTCAGTTCACAATTTCTTCTAGCACACATATAACCCTCCAGAAAAATTCAATTTAAAATTACTAAATTTCACATAAGAGTTAATATCACAACAATTTACCGCACACATAATAATAAATCAGAAAATACAATTTTACGAGGGTCGTTCATTAATTTTTCTTAACTACTATTTATAATGAACCTGGTGGTGTAGGATTTAACATATCCGACCTTGACCAACTATAACATTTTTACTTGTATTTTTATTGTTGTTGTAGTTGTGTGTGAAAATTGTTAAGATCATAAATGTAAGGGTGTGTTTATGACACAACTATGGCATTTTAAAAGAGTACTAATACACACATCCATGCATACACATACATTGCCAAATATTTTTGTATGTACCCATATTAGTGTGTCTTTCATTTTTGGAAAAAAAGGTGAAATTTTTCTTGTGTGATTGCTGTTGCTATTGAATGGCCAATTACTAAAATCCGGTGATTGTGAAAGGCCGAAAATAAAAATCCACAAACAAACATTACACATACACATACATGTATACCGAAAAACACAACAAAACTATGTCCGAGTATCAACAACAACAACAACAGTAACAACATTAAATAACAAAATAAACAAGTTGTAAAGATTTTGCAAAAAAAAAGAGCTTTAAATGTTGAATGAACCGTAAAAGAAAGGAACACATAACAACCAAAAACAAAATAAAACGTAGGATTAAAATTAGGTAAATTTATGTCAGTCTGTCACTATGTTAACATTAAAAATATACACATACATTAACATACAACCACCTTTAATCACACACACACATACAGTAACACATATGAAATTGTTTTAATCTTAAAAAAAATTTATCCTTTCAAGGATGCTTTACTGTCCAAAAGAGGGAATGAAAGAAAATAACTAAGACAAAATAAAAAATTATAAGTTTGTTTTCTTTGATTGTATGTGATTTGGTACAGTGGGGCTGAAGAACAAATTTTTAGATAGCAAAATCGGACGATGCCTATTAAAATAAGTGATGATGGTCCATTAATTCACCCAGCCTTCCTCCCGGAATTGGGGATTAAAGTTCATAAAAGTCTTAAATGTAAAACGTTTAAAAAACTTTGGTACAAATAAGTCTTACAATACAGTTGTGACAAATTATACGATTATAGTTTGTTTTGTCCTGATTTAAATAATGAATCTCCGTTTAAAGAACAAGCTAGAAAGTTACGAATGGGAGCAAAATCTCATTTCAATCAAGCTTTAATAGGTAATATTAAGCTATTGCATCAGAAACGTTCTAGGACCTTGAAAATGAAGAAAAACATAGAACCCTTCGAGAGATTAGCTGGATGGAATTATCAGGGAAACACATATCACCAGACAATGTCGTTTTTGGAATTTAAAGTATGACTTTATATGAAAGACCTTTTAGGAATAATAAGTGGATATATGGGCAGATATACATAGAAAATTGTTTATTTCAAGCAAATTTCGTACCTATGCGGGTCTCTTATGGATGATCACTATCATATTCTAAAATTTATGGGCGTCCACGATGTGATAAAGTGGTTAATATACTTGTCTACAAAACAAAGAAACACTATCGTATCTTCAACAATCAAATTCACCACAAATATATGTAAAATAAATTCACACACATACATATACAATTACATATGCACTTACAATATCATACAATGTGTAATCGTTTTTTTATATAAATCATAAAATTATTATATATAACTTTTCTTACTCAACCGATTTTGGCAAAATTTTAGTTTAATTTTTGATTTATATTACAAAGTTTTCGAAAGTTCATCTCTTGAACCCAGAGATTGCTTCAAATATCGGTCTACATCTATTAATATGCAGAGCCTGCCTGTCTGCCCTCAATAATTGACAGCAAAGGATCATTTAAGTGCGTTTATAGAAAAATACTGTTTCATGTGGGAATAAATCAAGAAAAAACATTAAATTCATCTCTTTAACTTAGAGGCTGCCTCGGATATTGGTCTACATCTATTAATATACTTAACCTGTCTGTCTGTTGTTGGCACGCTCACATCCACAATAATTGAAAGACCTCAATGTCCTGAGTATTGTTCTAATCCTGAGAAGTTTTTTATTTATTTATTTAAAGCGAAATAAGTAATTTTTTCGTTATATTTAAGTTAAACTTTTATATATTGTATGCGTTTGTGAGTGTATGTGTGAGTGTTTATGTACAAAACATAACGTATTTACTTACACGCATTTATGGTGGAGTGTATTGAAAATTGGGCATATAAAATTCTTAATTGTTTCCTTTTGAAGAACGAAAAACTACTAAAATTTAAATTTAAAAAAAATTCACAATCTTTTCCCTTTTTCTTGCCCACTGTACGTTATTACCTTATAAGTTATTTAGGTCTAAAGGGTGCAAACCCTTGTGTATTTTATGCTTGTAAGTTTGTCATATTTTATAAATTATTTACAGATTTAATAGAGAAAATCCTTTAAGACTTTAATTTAAACTAATCATTATTTGCATTGAGTTTATTTACTCTTTTCCATTCTCTACTTCAATTTTACATTTTTGCAAATCACTGAAAAAATTAAAAAAATAACAGAACAATAACAAAAAAGGTCGTGACAAATGTGAAATAGAAAAACAAACAAAAAACTAAAAACACTACATTCGGGTATGACGAATCTTCAATACTCTCCACTACAAATGATTGTTAAGTAAATACATTATGTTTCATACATACACATTATCAGGACTATAACAAACGGACAGACCGACAGATAGACACACAGACGGATAGACAAAGCTAAATCGAAATTGATTTGATGCAAGAATATATATACATTATGGGATCTTAGGTGATTCCTTCTGAAAAAGTTAATATACCCTCTTCACCTCTTGTGAAGAGAAAATTGCAAAAACTTCCTTTAGATTTGCAAAAAACAAGTAAAATGAAAAATTAACTTATTTATTATTTATTAAACTACTAAAACAACAACAACAAAATTCTTTAAATCTAAATGTGAAGAAAAAGTTTTAAAACTATAAAAAATAAGAAAATTTCTAAGAATTAAACAGCAAACTAAAAAAAACATTAAGGAATTTCTACAAATTTGCAACACTGATGCATATTCTTATGAATGCATTAAACTTTTTCTCTAATTTTGTTGATCTCATCCAAGTGTAAATTTAATTTTTTTCAATGAGATGCAAATTAATGGCACTTTTTTTAAAGTTTGCCTTATTCATGCGAACAAATGTTGCTGGTGCTATTTTATGTGCAATATTTCTATAAACGCAAAAGTTTATTTAAGAATTAGAAATAATATTTTTTTTTCTAATTTCTGTTTCTTATAAATAAAGATATGTTCTAAATGACAATATCTCACATTTACAGCAGAAATTAATCATTTAATCGTTAAATTTCATAACGTTTAATGATGCCCAAAGGGAACTTTTCTGTCCGATGAAAAAACTATCCAAATTGCATTCTTCCACGATCTAATATGTTTCATGATCCACCTGTAACAAACTGAAGAAACTAATTCTTCCTGAGACTTCCAAGAAGTTTGCTTACATTTTAAGAGGAGATGAAAACATAAAATGGAAGAGGCCAAATGTAAATCAAAGCTGCATAAAGAAAATCATCTAAAATTCGTACGAAAATACATTTCAAAGGCAAAAGAGCGAATTATAAATAATTTTCTCTGACGAAAAAAAAAAAAACTTAAAAATAATTTAGATGATCCTGTTTCATGAAATATGTTGTTATGATAGTTGATTACACCTAAATTGAAATATATAAGTTCAACAAATTTTGGTATTCTGAAAGAATGTCCCAGAGGGCTCTAAACTATATTATATAATTGCAAATGTACAGTGGCAGTGTTATGGTTCGGGCATAACATAATAGCGAAATCCTGGAAGATGCTCTACTCTCTTTTTTGGATGAAGATTGCATATCCCAGCAAGATAATATTGCGTTTATTGGTTCAACAAAGTCTCATCCTTTAAGTGCGTTTATGGAAAAATACCGTTACAAAAGGAAATTAAGCTCTAAAATTAAGTAGAAACAAGTAAAAACACTATATTCGACTATTATCTTCATTACAAATACGCATGAAGTAGATACGTTATGTTTCGTTGTTAAGTTTCTCTTAAATATAACAAAGAAAAAGAAGAAAAAGTTATATAACTTTATAGGATTGTTCACCAGTGTATATTATTTGTATCATTCATCCTCAATAATAAAACACCAATACCCAAATTCTAAGCCAACTCTGACCCACCTCTACCGCCTTTAACATTTCAAGAAAAAAATTTTCTTTCCCATTTTGGTTTAACAATTTTATGAATTAATTTCATAATAACAAAAATTACATATTCATAAATTTGTACATCAATTTTGAAGTAAAAGAGAGAAAAAATAAAAAGATTCATGTAGAAAAGAAGAAACTAACCAGATATTTTAAAAATTTTATGTAAATTTCTACATAAAAACTCTCTCTGTGGTTCTACTTTGTCCCCAAATACTTTTGCAAAGAAAACAAAACATAAAACACTCAATTTTCAATGGAAAATTTTGTTAACAAAAAATTCAAAAAACAAAAACAAAAATTATATATAACAAAAAGGAATCAAAAAATCGACAAAAAGGAATCAAAAAATCATTATTTACTCTCTTAACAGTTTGATTTTATGAAATATTTTAATACAAGTGGGTTTCAATTACAATTTTCCAATTTGCAAAAATAGATTTTTCTACATTTTACTACAAACAAGTAAAAATGATATATTCGACTGTGCCGAATTTTAGATACCCTCCACCACTAATATTATGCCAAAATTAGTATGAGTTGAAGATTTTGCAACATTTATAAAATTCGTTATATATATTGAAAACATTTAGATACATGTCTGAATTTCGATAGAACTGGCCCATTTTAAGATGGAAATAACCCAATATTGCTTTATAATTTAAAACCTTTTGTTATGAAAGTGCCTTAAATGCATATGATAGCAAAATATGAACCGATATTCGTCAAAAATGTAACATATATTTAAGATAGTTGGAGCAATAATTGTGAAAGAGTCTTATAAGTTCAAAGTTCTTTTCCGGGAACGATAATAAACAAAATATGACCTGATATTCGTCAAAAGAGTAAAACTTATTGAACACTTATTGAATAATCCTCACGATTTTAAATAAAAAAAATTGGTTAATATATATTTAATGGTCATTATTGACAAGTTTTATAAGCTCAAAACTACTTTCCGGGAGCTATAGAAAAACATGGACTGAGTATGACCAAAATAATAATTCATATTAAAGTTGGTTAATTAAAAAAGGTTTTTAATTTCATGGAATTTGAAAATAAAATTATTTGAGTGGAATTTCGATAGGATTAGTCTTTAGATACTCGTCTTACAAGCCCAAAACTGTTTCCGAAAGAGGCCTTATATGAAAACTATAGCAAAATATGGGCCGATATTCGCCAATATATAAATATGTATTAAGAAATTAAGAAAACTAATTGTGACAAAGTTAAACACAATTGGAGTTTATTTAAGAGTTTTATAAGGAAAGAAGGGACCTTATACGTGAGATAAAGCAAAAAATGGATCGCTAATGGTCAAATTATTAAATTATATTCAAGACAATTAAAAAATGAATTGTTCTAAATTTCAATAGAATTGGTTATTAGTTAAGTTTTAGAGGTTATAAACCATATTCCAGGAAAGGGCTTTTAAAGGGAGCTTGGTCAAGTAATAGCACCAGCACAATATTGTTTCTTTGGGTTTATTATTGTATTAAAACCAATAAACATGACAAATTTCAGTAAATTATCTTTAAAAATGAGACCTATAAGACGCACAGATTTTTTGATATATCAAAATTTTGTATAAATTTTATTACACTGATCCGATTTTTATAATTTCTGGTACGTTAATGAATCATTTTAACCGCATGTTACAAAAAATATATTTTTCGGAATTTCGAGGTGGTCCCAGATATCGGTATATAACTTTTTTTAATGAACCGACTGCCAATTGCTTAGGACTCGGGCCAAACTTCATTGAATTCGGACAATTATTAAAAAATACAAAAAGAATGCTGCACCAGTCTGACAAACAGGTGAACATAGTAAAATCGGCTCAGATGGCGTCTTAGATAATAAGTTTTTAGTGTTACACACGGAATGACAAAGTTAATATACTCTCCTCACCAATTGTGTTGGTGGGTGGTTTATAAAGGGAAGCAACAAGTAAAAGGGGAGGAAAAAATATGGAAACATAACACTTTCAGCAGATATTCAATTTTAGTGAAAACCAGAGTTGCCCACTATTTAAACTTTTTTTATAGAACAAATTTTATAATTTTGGAAAAGTTGATGTTATTTTCAATTTTTATATCCTCCAACAGCACAAGTGGTGAATCTAACACCCTACAATGTATTTGAATTCTTTCATCATATCAAAATTTTAGTCGATTTAGCTATGTCTGTCTATCCGTCCGCCTGTCTGTTGTTGACACATTTCGATCCACAATATTTGATAAAGTTCAATAAACTTTCCATGAGTATTTTTTATTGTCCTGTAAAGTTTCCCATTGAAAAAACCAGCAAAATCGGTTCAGTATATGAAAAGATATAGAACGATATCTGAGGCAACCTCAAAGTTCAATAATTAATCGAATAATTATATTAAAATTATGCAACAAGATTGAATTTGCACCTTATTTCCATTCCAAAAATTATCAAAATCGGTTCTATAGAAAAAGTTATAGCAAAAAATTATAGCATTATTACTTGTTTAATCTTAAAGTTATATCTACATCCTACATCACTATAGATGTTTGGGGTATTTTGCGTTTCTTAGGTTATTTTCATTATAATCACTTCCAAAAGCTTTGTAAAGAAAAAGGCCTTCTAGTCCAAGAACAAATTCTATTAGAATTTGCGATAATCGGTATATAATTTCAACTAGCTCTCATACAAACCTCAATCAAAGTTTAAATCGCGAAATTCCCAAAATTTTATTGAACTCCTAAATGAGATCTACTTTAGAAATCATCTTATTTGACACAAAACCAAGATAGAATCACAAAATATTCGGGAAAATTCGGATTCGAATACTACAATAAGTAAACTATGCAAACGCGATTCTTCGAATATTAAAGATGTGACTTGCTTTATCTTTTTTCCGAATATTAAATATCAAACAAGACGACTTTGATTAGCTCTACTTTGAATAAATGCGGAGAACGTTTTGGGAAAAGGTGTTTGTCACTTTGTGCTCGAACTTAACTTTTCAGGAAATAGAGAGTATGAAAAATAATATTATAATTGATTTAAGCTACAGCAGACTTATCATCTACGTAGTTGGAATTAAAGTGAAAAAGAAATATAGAAAAAAACCTAAAACAAAGCTAACAAAATAAAACACCAACAGCGAGCTTTTTTGAGCCCCAACTTTTCGTGTAGGAAAACGGGAATATATAAACAAATTATTTTAGCTATTATTGTATGTATGACCACTTTCATGAACATCAATTCAGAATCCTCTTTCCTGAATGGGCTATAATGATTTGTTTCCTGAGAGTAATTCGTATGATGAATTGTCCTATATCTGACTTAAGATCTTATATATCTCTCATTTTAAGAATGATTAAACAGTAAAATATTCCAATGAAACTTGACATTAACGATTTTTATTTCAATATTATGCATTATTCGCGGAATAATGCCTTATAATAGCATCGTTTCACATAAATGTACATTTTTATCTATATATGAAATTTATTCTGTCTAAATTCATAAATGGATTTTTTGCGAATTAAACAAAAACAATATACATTTGGTAGTTAACTTCGGAGGGTCACCGAATTCGCCCTTGAAGAGAATGGATTCTGTATTCCTTCTATTAAACGCTAAAGTATAAATATATATTTAAAAAAAAACTGTTAAGACACGCTTTGCAATGTGAGAGAGTTATTTAAAGTTATGAAACGAACCTGATTTCATGGTCTGATATTTTCATATTTTAACACTTATTTAAACTTTAAACTTATTTAAAACTTACATGAGCTAAACTTATATTTGGATCTTAATTACTGTGTTTAATTTAAATTTCCTTTCATTAAAATCCTTTTCTTTAAGTAGAATTTACAAAAGTTTAAAATTAACAACAAAATTTGACTCAATAATTTCCTTAATTAACATTAATATATTTTTGCCACACCAGGGCCTATGCGTAATAAAGCAGAATACCTAAAAGTATGCAAAGATTTTTATTTTTTTGCGTATACTTAATTTGTTATAAAATAGAAGTTTATGAATATTAATCATACGTATATTATTCCCCAAAATATAGAGTAGATACATAAAAGTATGCAATGATTTTTATATATTTTTCTTCATTGCGTATACTTAATTTGTAATATTTGAAGTTAATGAATATTAATCATACGTATATTATTCCTCTTGAAACTGGAAATTATTCTGTAATTTTTTAATTTTTGTAGACATTTAAATAAAATTTAATATGGTTCAAGCTAAGGTGTTGATCGAGATGATATGGAGGAAAATACACTTGCAGATATTTAGAGAGATAGTTGGCTGTACTTCAAAGATGGTCATCTCCATTATGTTGATTTTTCTTAAAAATGGCAAAAAACTAATTTTTGATATAAGACGAGAAAATTGTTTATATAGAAAGTCCTTGTAAAATTCTCAGAAAAGGTAGAAGAAATAATGTTCCTTCGATAAGCTCAAAAATGTCAAACACAAATTTAATTTTTTTATCTAAAAAATGGATACACACGTTCTAGAGGATTTTTCATCAATTGTCAAAAAACAGTTTTCTGCTTTTGACCCGAATCTTTCAAGTATTAGGGTCTTTCAATGAAGAAAAACACTAAAAGTTTTGAATTCGGATTTAATTAACACTCATTTCCGTTCTTTTATAAAACAATAAAAAATGTTATATAATTGTTTTTAATTCCCTTTTTTCTGCCTCAATTGCTCTTGATTATTATAGGGTCTCCAGTACATATTTAAAAAAACATAACTTATAGCCCGTTTATTTAATACCCTATATAACATTGTTGGTTATAAGCATTAACTTTCAAACTTAAATGAACATCCCTCGTATAAAATATTTTTTAAATTATACTTAAGAGTAGTTTATTAAAATGGTACTTATATTCATGGCTTAGTGCGTCCTAAAAGGATTATTTCTAGAGACTTTAAATGGGAGCTAGAAGAAGTTATGGACAGACCTCTTGCAAAATTTCGCACATCGATTTACGCTTTCATTTATTTTGATTTGACTAATACTTATTACAATATGAGATTTAAGCCCTTCGAAGTAATTTTTAAAGGAGGGGCTGTATGAGACCTATGAAAAATAATGAAACACTTCTCGTATAATTTGGCACATCATTTTAAAATATCATAAGACTAATTTGTGGTGTATTTACGTGGTGGCTAAGTGTAATAATGGACTCATTATCACCATATTCAATTGACATTGTTCTTGGGCCAAAATAATGACACCTTCTAAATTTCATAAAGATATCTTTTTAACTGTCGTCCGTATTTTGTTCATAAGGTTAACATGGACAGTTAACCAGCCAGACGATCTGGCAGGTGTCATTAAATCGTCTAAGAAAGTGTTACTGAGTCGAATGGTGGTTACATAATTTTCTGGCCGTTACAATTTTTGCACAAACGCATAATACTCTAACCAGATATGGTGGTGAAAAAAAAACGCCAAAAAAAGTTCACAAAAACAGTAAATCAACCAAAAGTTTTATATTCAGTACCTCAATTCCTTTCTTTATTTATTGGATGTTCCCCATTTTTATACTTTAACATAAAGACTGAACTACATAAAAAGGGCTGATTTATAAAGATTTTAAATTTTTAAACGAAAACAAAGGGGGATAGAAAAATTGCAAGTGAAGCTAAAAAATGATTAAATTAAACTTTTTACTTACTTAACTTCAACAGAAATAAACATTTCCAAACGTTTCCATTTAATAATTAGCTTCAAATTATCTCGATAAAGCCAATTTTGTTTATAAACGTAAAAGCCAACTTTTTAACTTGTTTCACGAATTATTGGAAATTTTTCTCGAAAATATAACACAAAATCATTTTAACTTTTTAAGTAAGAAATGACTTTCAGAAAAAAAAACACATCAGTTAATGCGAAAATGGCTTAAAAGAGAAAAAAAGCACAAGAGACTTGAAGACAACAAATATTAAAAAAACACACACACATACTGAGAAGAAATAAATCCAGGAAATATACACATATTGGTCACAGAACTGTAAACAGAACCTGAGCATGAAGTATAAAAGAGGAAATAAAAAAGAAACTATAAAAAAATACTTTGCATACGAAGAAAAGGAGTAAACTACAGAGTGATAAATAATAAATAGAGCAGAGCATAGAAATACAATTTAAATATCTCCAATTAATCTCCTGTTTGTAATCTTTAACCTTTCTTACACTGTATTAAGGAGCACACAGTGGTCCCTAAAGGCATATAAATAACTTTGGAACTACTTAAATGTAGTTAATATAATTAAATTTAATTATGTTTGTGAAAGTTTCTAATTGATTTGGCGTAGTACATAGTACAAGGGAAAGGGAATGGACCTCCTAAATTGATCAAATCGGGTAAGAACATGTTTTAAAAATCGCCAAAATTTAATTTATAAATTGATTGCAATTTTTTTTTTTGCAAATTCTCTACCAACAGCCGTTTATATGTTTTGGGTATTACTTAAACACTTGCGCATATTTCTAAAAGCGCACATAACTTTTTTAGAAAAAATTATATAAGTGGGCAAATAATATTTTTATTAAATCAAAAATTATTGTTAATTAAAATCTTTAACAAAGTATATTTCATTTTATTTTTTTAACATAATTTCAGCTTTTAAATGTCACTGTTGATGGCGTTTTGTTATAAATGCACTTAAATAATAGTATCAGTCGCAAAAGTAAATTTAATAATGGTAAGATGAGCCTTTGCTTTGGATTACCTCAGATTTCACTAATTTTTAAAAAAGATCGGAATCAATTTCCCCCCAAACTTGCTTTATTTTAGTTTGAGCTCTATTAAAGTCGTTTTTAATAAACTTCACAGACCATGTATCCCTACGATTTCTCCATTGAAATTAAGTCCGGATTGCAAGTCGTTCAGTCCAACAGAGATATGCTGTGTTCATTTAACCCAGTAATCTCTTGCCAGACTATCGATTCTTCATCTTTTTTTCATCCATAAAATTCGTTATAAATTGTGTTATTTATTTTAGGACTAAAACAAACCAGCCCAAAACCATAAAACCACCACCGTCAAATTACCTTTTGATATTCGAATATCGTTTGATATTTAATCGTGCCAATAACATGAGTATGAGTCGGGACCGTCTAAATTACATTTTTTCGTCTGAGAAAATTATCTGTTTTACTATCAATTTTAGATGATTTCCTTTATGCTGTTCCTTGAGTTATATGTTTAATCATCTCTACGAAAAATGTAAGTAAAATGTTAAGAAGTCACATGTATTTCCTTTTATTCGTTTCGAACACCAAAATTCTATCCTTTTTTAAAGAAATTACCCACCACATTTTCACAAAGTTAAATTTTACGACTAAAATCCCATTTGAGAAATCATTGATCATGAAAAAGGAAATAGTTATTTTCACGTCTGCGTTTATAGAAACAATCAACAAAAAATAGTGCCGAGGACATCAAATCGCTAAATTGGGGCTAGCGACAAGACCAAAAAGAAAAACTTATTTATTTTAAACAAGTGCCGTTAGGTTGCCTCAAAAGTAAGATGAAACAAAATAGAGAAGAAATTAAATGTACTTATAGGAACATGCAACAGGGTGGTATAAAAATCCCTAGACCAAAGTAAAATTTCAGCCACATTTTTATACAACTTTCAATTAATAATTTTTGTGAATTTTTTAAAAAGAGGTGGTAATATTTTATTACTTTCAAATCAAAATTTTTCTATGATTTATATAAATGCACTAGTCAAGAGCCGTTGCGTTCTGCGCATGGTCCTATGCGTCCTACATTTTGGCCAATAAAAAAATTCTTGGAAAAGCCATTCGAACCAATTTGAATATTCCCGCTTTTTCAGTTCTTTAGTTATTCGATAATTAATATATGCTTTGTATGGCTGTACCTCTCTCCTTGATCCTCCCCGTCTTTTATTTCAATCAGCAAGGACGGGGAGGATCAAGGAGGATTTCAATCAGAGAAAGTGATTGGGGTCGAATGTGAGAACTGTTGCTGTTATAATTCATGGGAAAACAGTTACTTGAAACACTTGTTGGCACCAGACTTAAAATTTCTTTAGATTTTCGATTATAAGCATTTTAAGTATGGAGGCTACCTCTCCCGCTGATCGTATCCGTCTTATATTTTGTACAGTAAAATAGTTCCGTGATAAAGTGATTGAAACCAAATTTGAAAATAATCGCTCTCATATTTCTTTAAATATGCGATAATTATAATATATTCTTTGTATGGGGTACCTCTCCCCTTGGTCTTATCAAAATTATGTTACTTTCGGGTTAATGGGGATCATTTTGTGAAAATTTCAGCAAAATCGGTCAGGTTGTCCCAAACAAAACAAACAAACAGACAAACACACATTCATTTATATAGATAAATATAATTTTTTCAATTCTGAAAGAATTCATAACGTAAATATATCTCAGCAAAACCGAGTGCAGTAGGGACAACGCTTTCTTCAATTGGTGTACCGGATTTTAACTTACAGATTTTTTTAGTTTTTGAAAGAAAAAAATATTTCAAAGCTAAAATTGCAAAAAGCATATCTCAGTTTTTAAGTACATGTCTTTGCGATTTACTTAAAAAATTTCGAAAGGGTCGAACCTCTTATAACGGTAGAATGAAAAATTCACTTAAAAAATATTTTTCAAAGGTGTTTTACCCGGATTGGAATTTTGGATATTCGGAATAAAAAAGTGGTAAACACCTGATATTCTGCATTGAAAGCAACTTTGTCAATATTATGTAAAAATGTCATATGAATGTCTAAATTTTTATAGATCTTATTTAAGGTCAAATAATCAAAAAATTCACAAAACTACACTAAAAATAGAAATTTTGCGATTTTTTGAAAGGATATTAATTTCATTAATTTATTATGTAGATAATATTACTTCGAAAATAATTATCCTGGCAAAGATACCAAATACTTATATCAAATCATTATAACTTTATAAAGTAAAGCGTTTTGACACCACTGTGCAGCAGAATAAAGAAGACACACGAAATTGACTTTAATATTAAAAAAAACATACACATGTAAATCTGCAGCTTTAACAAATCTGGCGAAAGAGAAGAAAAACAACTAAAAAAATAAACTTGTCAGTGTATGATAGTCTCCCTGTACACATACATATACATATACACAAATACAAACATATGATAGCAAGTAAAGTAAAATGGTCAATGTTATATCAACACTTACTCCACAGAAAATCGAAAAGGATATGAAAAAAATGAAAACAAACCTTAAAAAATATTGCAAAAAAAAAAGGATTCAGAAAAACATAAGAGATATATAACGAAAATATATTGACATTTACTTTGACCAGAAATCTAACGCCTTCAAACCATACAAAACAAGTTGAGAGGATTTTTTTTTTTATTTCCAAACTCGTTTTGATTTCCTTTCTGCATTTTGTTAAAAAATGTTTGTGAACAGAGAGAAAAAAATCGAATAAAAGCAAAAATGGAGAAATATGTGATGGAAATATAGTTTTGTATATGTGTGTATGGGTCAAGTGAAGAAAAACGGACAACAAAACTTTACTACGCAATAATTTCTGAGAAACGCATCACAAAATCTAGAACTTGAACAAATTTACTTAGACACATACATGTACAGTACGTGTTTAAGGATTAACATGCACATGGAAAAAAATACAATTACTTAGAAAAAATTACTTGGAAAACCACAATGAAGTGAATACAACTACAATAACAAATATGCGTATATGTTGAGAGTTTAAACCCAGCAAACAATTACGTAAAACAATGATAATATTTGATGTTGTTAATGAAACTAAAGTTATATATTCGATGTCTTTTCTAATCCATTTTTGACTGCACTGCACTGTGGGAAAGAATAGAAAATAAATCCATTAGGTAAAATTTATTTAGAAGAAAAATTATATCTTTTATGAATTTTGGAGAAATTCAAAAATCTTTCAATTGCATTGATGTATTTATTTATAAAGATATATGATTCTGAAATTTCATACAAATTTCAAGGACCATATGACTCTTACTTTAAGTCTTAAAAAAAATCATTGACTTGTTGAAAAAATTCCATTGTACTGTCAAAAATGTGAGAAAAGTTCCCATTATTTGGATTTTGTGCTACAAAGCCCATATTTACTGAACATCAGAAAAAACTAAATTAGAATGAATATTTGAATGAGTATTCAAATAACTGACTGAATTACTTAAAAAATAAGATGACAATTCAAGTGTAAATAACTCGAAAACTGTGAGAAATTACACCCTTATAAATCTGACCATAGATACCCTATGAGATCCATAATTTCAAATTTATAAAGTCATACTCCTCTGCCATTAGTAGGTCTAAATTAATACAAGTCCAACCTGTCAATCAAGAGTTACAGACTTATTTCCTAAAATAAAGAAAACTGAAATTTTTTAAATCAATATATTTCGGTTTTTACACTTAGAGAAAAATACACAGTTGATAAGTTTGCATTTTTTTTACCACAAAAACCAAAGCTTTGTAACAACTATATTGTCTCCCAATTATGGTAACCAACATCATATTTTTCCTCGAGCGTTATGGAAATAGTCAAAATATTTAAAATTGTTGCTTTGATCGTGAAAATGTCAGCTGACTGAATGATAATAAAAATAAATATATTTCATATATAATCCTTTTGTATTTGTATGGGTTTTTTTTGGCGCTATCAACTTCATTTATATATAGATTTCCTTTTACTGTATGTGTGTCAATACATTGAACATTTTTACATTCTATATAAATTCAACTGAGTTCGACAGCACAGTGGGAGTAAATTCAATTCTATAATGATTAAAATTTTATTTACAATTGAATATAATTATCAGCTGTAATGACTTTAATATGTAAGAAGTACACCGGAGTGCGATAAAGTAACATTTGGTACAAAATTTTTGTCAGTTTAAGATCGATATATTATCAATTAATAATTTGCAGGATATTTAACGCTGTTAACAGATAAACTAAGGTTAAAGATTTCTTTATAAAACAAGAAAGAATTATAAAAATCGGAATAAAAAAGTGAATTTATCAATGAAATGCTACCAACTTTTTACGAAAATCAAAAAAAAAAATCTTTTATATGTATATGTTCTATATTTAAATGAACTCGAAAATATCCTAGATCTATATATGTGAAATTTCTAACAGTTCAGTAATTACAAAATTATATCCAAAAAATCGATTTTGACACACTGTGCAATTAAAGCAATGTGAAATCCCATTCTAGAAGAACATTTTTAACGAGCCCAGTTTTCCCAACAACTTTAATAATAAAAAAATAATAAAAACTGTCTCGAGAATAATAGTCCATTTCAAACCGACTATATGATACCATGAGGCAGGCATGATAAATTATGGATCGATCTTTACAGAATTGATTTATTAAAATTTTCATAATAATAACATTTTATATCTGTTCATTAAAGTGACTTTCGGAAGTGGGTCAGTATTGGAAGATATAGTCATTTGTTACGAATCTTCTTGAAAATGGGTAAATGAGTTTGGACTAAACCATATTTCATATATGTGAATTTTATAAGCAAAAAAACCATTCTAGGAGGTCATTTGTATGACTGTTATCTGAAATATATTTTGAATCATCTGAACATGAACAATTTTAAAATGCTACATCATTGAACCAAGGATAACAGTATGTCAAAAATTTCCACGATATCTCTGAGGAGACGTAAGACTGAAATCGTTAAATCATTTCAAATCGAAAAACTTAAAAATGGTTTTAACACCATTCTCTCTGTATATTGCTTACAAACTTTAGCACAAACGATAGTGGGGGGTAAAAAAATTGATATCCTAGGACAGCCAACCAGACTTTTGGATGGATATTGTTAAATCTTCTCCGAAATTTTGAGTCAAACAAAATACTGAAGAATAGTCATAGAGTAATTTTTATTGACGTTCGGTTGGCTGACTATGTAAACTGCCAGACAGACGGACGGACATCGATTAATCGATTAATAGACTCAATGATTCCAAGTCGATCAGTATAATTAAGAGTGATTAAAACACTACTTTTTCGGTTTGCTACAAGACGCATAATAACTCAATCAACTATGATGGTGTAGGGTATAAATTCAATATCCAAAGTTTTATTAATTCAGCTTTCTTTTACCCCGTGCTCTTTGCCGCACAAAAACACTATTCCGCCCTACATTCAGAAACAATTTCAATAATCGCAACGAGTATTAGAGAAATCATAAAATAAGGATTTGACCGAATTGAATGAGTTCCACTAATTCTTCAGATATTCGATTACAAACACCTGCCTTGAGTGGAGAATACATCTACCCCTTGACAATGTCCGGTCTAAACTTTTATAGTAGAACCATTTCATAGAAAATAATTTTTAGACATTCAATAACTAATATTTGTCCGCGCATTGAGACTGCTCCTCTTTTTGTATAGTTGGTCCCTCTTTCCCTGACCATATCTACTACCCATTTTCTCGATTAAAACTGTTTTACAGGGGGATAAATGGTGATTTAAGAATTCTGGCTCTGATAGTTTTCTAGATATTCCCCAATATTGGTAGTTTAAGAACTGCAAGTTTTAAACTTATTTTTTTAACGTTATCTGCAGAAGGTAAGTAGATAATTAAGAGTGAATACTTGCTTTTTAGGTGGACTACCTCTCCCCAACATTATGTCCACTTAAACAATTCCTTATAAAAGTAATTAGGACGAAATTTTAAAACTTTCTAACATAATAGTTGTATGAGGAAACCATTTCCCTTGATCCTTTCCATTTTATATTCCATCCAATCAAACAGTTTCATGAAAAAGTGATTGGGACTAAATATTAAAACTCTCGCTGTAATGGATCTTAGATATTCGATAGTTATACTTGGCTATATATGGGGTTATCCCTCTACCCCTGACCCTACGGAAATTTTTTACAGTCAATGTTCTTTCGGATACATTGGGATTATTCGGTGAAAGTTGCAACAAAATCGGTACAGTAGTTTCGCTTTTTATAAGTTCCAGATAAACAAATTACTTAGCAAACCAGATTTCTTTTCATATATATAATTTGAAATTCAGGATTATTACCATTTATTTCATTAATAATACCCACTGTAAACTATTGCGTACATGTGTATATGTATTCCTATACACTTTTACATATCTAGTAAATTTATTTGTTTTCTTTGCATGAGTTTGCATGTGTGTTTGTTATGGATTTGGTCAAGTAATGTTTGGGGACGTTTTTTTTTCAAATGATATCAATTTTTTGTCCACTTTTTTAACCGATTCTTTTTCTATATAATATTTTTTTACAGTTTTCTAACATTGTTGTCCTTTTTTTGCAGCAACAGAGTCTGATTCTGCAGGTTTATTTGTGTGAATTTTAGGTAAAATATTTTTTCCACAATAAAGGGTTTTTGCGCAAACCCTAGAGAAATGGGTGAATTTTGTAAAAGAATATCTATTTGAATGTTATAACAGAAAAAAATAACAATAATAAAAGAAAATGAATAAAAGTAACAAAAATGTCCGGAAAAAATATACAACAAAAATATTATTTAGCACATTGGGATGTTTTTCCTTTTATTCCTCACTACCAATTTGGGATGAATTTGAATTTATTATGTAACGTGTAGTTGTTGGTGTTGTACTTGTAGTTGTATTTAGCGTTTTTCTTCTTTTTTGTTTAATTTTTCTAACCAAAATTCATTGCTGTTTGATGCAGACATTTTTCTTTTGTGTCTGTATTTGTTTAGATAAAAGTTTCAAATATTTTTTATGGCTGCCGTTAGAAAAATTGGTAAATGGAAAAAAATGGTCAAAGAATAACCAGTCGTTGTTTTATAGAGTAAGGAGTGAGATCAAAGTATTCTTAACATAAATATATGTCGATACCACTAAACTAACTGTTTAATTTTTTTTAACTTAATAGAAATTATTATTGCAATTTAAAAAAAAAAAATATTTTCATAGTTTTAATCACTAAACAGTTACAAAATTTAAATCATTTTTTCGGAAACTCTTCCATTAACGTTTTTATAGTGTTTTCTGTCACTTTGCCACTACACCACTGGATACCTTTCTGGGCTTTTCAATTTCTTTTTAAAAAGAGTCCAATATCTATTCACTGATCTTAGCTCCAGGCAGTTTGAATGATTTGCCAAATCAGGCAGAATTTTATCTTTCGGCGAAACTGCATACTGCATGCGATAAGAATAACTTTTTGGAAAAGTTTGTCTACTTTTGGGTCCTAAACTTTTCTCGATCAAACATTAGCAACATAAAATTTTTGACCAGGAACAGTCTGCTTTCCTAGCGGAGGCGTTGAGTGCTCTTTTGCAAATGCTTTCTATATTGTTGGCTTAAGAAATCAGAACCAGAGTTTATCTTTTAAAGGACAAGATCTCGTGGTTTTGTTTAGTAATATTGGAAAAAGTTTGACGGCTGAATGCTTGACCAACTCTTTGTAGGATCAAGATGTGTTTTCTTAAAAAATATTTATTTTTTTCTGGTCACTCATTTAAATGGGATTAATGAATGAATGACCTTTTTCTATATAAATCGAAATCATCAGAACTTATATCCATTTGATTTGATGATCTTTCTGTTTTTTTTAGCAAAAATTTCAAAGTTTGTTGAATATTTAGAGATTTTTTAGATCAACGCCCGTGCTACGATTTTCGTCAGGATCATTTTCGGAAAATATATGCTTCAGTAAAAATTAACCCTTTCTAAATCTTTATCGCAAATCGCGATAAAAATTACGCAAAACGGACCGATGCATTTTGAAATTACAACTATGAAGTTCTGATTTTTTCAGTTTATAAAATGCGACGCAAATCGAAACGACGTTAATTGAAACGATGCATTAATAATGTGTTCATTTGTTGACATAACAAAATAACTGACATATTTCACAAAGGTAACTTAATCAAAAAGAAAAAAATCAAATAACAGTTTGTTTAATAAAAACGTGTGTTAAGAATTTTTCGATCTCACTCCCCTTATATGTTAAACTGTAAATATATTATATATTTGTGTCCCGTTATTTGTAGTAAATAAAGTAAAATTTATAAATTTTCAGGGAACTAGAAAGAGCGATAGAGTGTAATATAGTGCGAGTCCCTGTGCATTTTTTTTAGATTTTTATCCAAACGTTTTTGTTGCTTTTTTATTTACAAAATTTATGTTTTCTAATTCGCATAGAAAAAAATTAAAATCAAAACTATGCGGTGACCACTATCATTTCAAAATACCAAATATATTATATTCTCACAGATACCAACACACATGCATTTACATAGACATTAACAAACCAATACTTTACTTATATAAATAAAAGAAGGATTCTAAATAAAGTAAACCAGTTGAGTTAAAAAAAGACACTATTTAGGTATTGTTAACTGGAAGAAGATAATAGAAACTAAGATTTTTCTATGCGGTTTTATAAAATATTCCAAAGAGGAGATTTATTCCCAAAAAAAAAGAAAAAAGTGGAATGTGACAAATCCACACGTTTAACTTTGGCTGGAATAAGTAAAACCAAGTAAAAATGCTATAGTCGGTGAAGACCGACTATGTGATACCCTACACCATAATATTGGTTGTAAATAGTGGTTAAGTAAAATTAATAAATGACCCTCGTATAATTTAATTTATTGATTTATTCTCTACTCTCCAGTACATTATTTTAACACTAAGATTTATGTGAAATTTATGCGTTTTTAAATGAATTTTGCCTGGATGAGAGCTAGAAGAAATTATGCACCGACCCTCGTATTATTTACACATCGATTACTATTTATATTTATCTCAATTTGAGTAGTTACATTACCAACGTAAATGTGAGATTTAAGACCTTAAAAATGATATTTGATTTATGGTTTGTATAAGCCCTTGGAGAAATAATGAACCGACAAGGGCCAGGGCATATTTTGGCATATCATTTTAGAATAGTATAGGATTTACTTGTGTCAAATTTCACTTTAAATTTAGGTTTTGAATGACCTTTAACCCCAATTTCGGGAGGAACATTTGGAATATGGAACCTGAAATATTGGACCAAATATTTCTAATTTCAGAAGCTTGGACCTTAGTTCAAAATAATAATATGTACCAAATTTCATCGTGATACCTCAAAAATTACGACCTGTGAACACAACGTTCATGGACAGCCAGCCGAACAGACAGACACACGGGCGGATCATTAAGAATTGGGTGTAGCAAATAGGATTAGAGCCAAAGTCAAAGCAGTATTAATTAGTAATCGAAGGAAAAGGGAGAAAATGAATATAAAGATTGGATATGGGAACATTCATTGAATTGCTGCAATAAAATATTTGGGATTAATGACAGACGATAAAATTAATTTTAAGGTCCATATTGAATAGGCCTGGTGAATATTATTAGAGGTGACGATGTTTGTGTGAGAAGTTAATTGATATAGGAAGTTAATGATATAGGAATTACCTATTTAGAAGGGGTTACAACGACTCACCAAACTACCAAACATGTTTGGTATTGGAGGATGCTGAACATGTAGTGTTCGAGCGCACTGGGTTCGAAAATTTAAGACATGATCTAGAGGATAAAATCGGTTCATCAATTGATCCAGATAGCATTATCAACAAAATGTTAATTGAAAGGAGGTAGCACGCAGGTGAACATGTCGCTGGTAATGGAAGAAAAGAGACGGAAAAATGAAAGGAGAGTGGCTGATGTTTGAGAAGCGTGACTGTTTACCAGACACCCGAAGTAACACCTAACGACAATGCCGTCGGGAATATATGGCATTGATGATGAAGGTGGTTAAATTTGTTAGGGATCCGATATAACCATCTTGATGGGAAGGTTTCCACCTCCACTATCACAAAACAACAGACAGAAGGACGGGTAGACACATTAAATCGTCTCAGGAAATAATTCTGAGTTCAATGGTATATTTAAAATTGGGGTTAACACCATTTTTCTTTTGCATGTTACAAACATCACCACAAACGCATAATAGCGCAACCACCTTCGGTGGTGTAGGGTATAAAAATGCAAAATATAACACAATATAAATTTCTTTGTCAGAGTCTTTTTAGGTATTTAAAAATATTTAGAAAATAGTTTTTATTTTCACTTTGGCTTTACAGAGGATTAACGTTTTAAGTTACTGGCTGTGAAGCAGTATGAATGCAATTTTGGTGTGAAAATTTAATTTTTGGTGAAAATTGAAATTTTAAGTGAATTTTTTATTTTTCGATTTAATTGACATTTTATCTTTTCGAGGAAATTTAAATTTTTTCTGCAAAATCGAATTTTATATTTTCGCTTAAAATTAAAATTTTTATTTTGTTCATAAAAATTAAAAAAATGGCCACTAAATTTATTCAGATCAAAATCACAGTTTATAGCCCAAACCACCAATGGTGGTTGGTATTATTTGATTGTGCAAAAACTGTAACGAGCAGAAAAAAAATATGTCCCTCCATCCGTCTGTCCAGTTGGTTGGCTGGTTTTCCATATAAACCTTAAGATATCATAATGAAATTCGGTATGTGTCATTATTTCTGCTCAAAAACGAAGCTCAATAAATTAAGTGAGGATGGGTCCATTATTTCACCTAGACCCTTACAAATGTTCCTTCCGGAATGGGGTTTTAAGGTCACAAAAGTTCTAAATAATTGAATTAGAAAAGTTAAAAATTTAAACGCAAATAACTTGGACACTATAAGAGATAAATTGCATATTCAAGCATATTAATTTTAAGATTAAAAAATTTATTTAAAAATTTCATCATAAACACAATTCTGCTTAAATTATATTAAATTTCATGAAAGCTAATCCAGATAATCAAGACTAAAATGCTCCACTGTACTTCAGCTGGCCTCCACACAAATTTTTAGACCATAAAAGTCTCAAATATAAAAACACTTTTGAATTAAAGCATCAACAATTCATCTGTTTTTGGTTTACTTGAAATTTATATATACTTGAACCATATAAGGGTCGAGAAATTCTTATAGATCCCTCAAGTTTTAAAGGGTCATTGTTATTATTATGTATGATTTATTATTGTCGCAAACTAAACAACTTCTATGGTAGTAACCAAAAAGGGATATATTATTGTGTGACTAAAAATTATTTAAACAAAAATATGAAGACTCATCAACGTTGAAAACCTAGTTGATTTTAAATTTTTTAAATTTTTTCATATATTAAAATTAAACGTTTTTTAATTTGGGATGAAATAATATTGAAATAATATAAGAAACTTTCGATATTAATTTATAAAATTATGCAGCAATAATTTTTTTAAATTATTTTTCAGTAGTAAAATTTCAAGAAGGAAAAAACTGCATTTACTGTGAAACAATGTTGAATTAACATTTTTTATATATGAAACAAAATCATAACAGCTAAAATGTTAAATTAAACTTCAGAGATAATAATATTTATATAAAACAAAACCTTGCTCCGGGATGGAGTTTTATATGGTAACAATATTACAATATGGATCAATATTATCGATCAAATTATTAACTTATTTTAAAGACATCAAAATATTTGACATTCACTAGATCTGAAGCCTCTATGACACAATCATTTTGGGGTGTATAAAAAGGCTTTTAGCATAATGATGAAGATGTGTGTATGTGCACATTATGTTTAAATCCAATTTGTTTTGTTTAAATTTAAAGTTTGCGTCGATCGGTCTATAGTTTTTCCTACTGATCCGATATTTCATATCCTAATTAGCAAAGTTAAGAGGACTATAGAAAATATTTTTTCAACAAACCGGTTCAGTAAAGAGAGTTATAGCCGAAAATATAATTAATTTTATGACATATTTAGTGTTCTTGTATTATATTTGTGAAACATTTGTAAACGCATATCTGAGGTTGTACTTATTTCGCACGCATTTGTGGTTGAGGTTATTAAGCTGCGGCATAGCCGACTATAGCACTCTTACTTGTTTTTAATATCTTTTTTATTGTACTAAACTTTTACATTTAAAGAGATGTTTTCACAATTTGTGATCATTCTTGACCACTTTAAATTAAAGAATTTTATTTAAATTCCTCAATTCGTCGCTTTAAATTTTAGCCAAATAAAATCATAAAATATTAAACGTTTTTGGAACTATTTTTATGTCCTTTTTTAAGTTTTTAAAAAATCTCCAAAAAATATTCTTTGCGTTTAAGTATGTGTGAAAGGGGAAACAAAGAGAATGGAAAATCTCTCACCAAATAAAAATATGTTTTGCTACATGATTTGCTTTATTATCAAAAAAATAAAAAAACAACCGAAAATATGAAAAAAAAATCTTAAACTTAAATAATAAAGAAAAACTCTAAAAAAAGTGCACATTTACAAACCCACGCGTTCAGTTATTGCATTTACAAATGTTTCCTTTTTATTGCCACAATCATAAAAAGGGGAAAACATATTAGAAGGGGGAGGGCAAGGAGAATTATAAAGTTATGAAAAAAGAAACATAATTTTGTATATATAAAGTTAAAAAAAAAGATTTATTTTCTTAGAAAATAAGAAAAAAAGAGAAAAAAAGAAAGAATAATGCAACATAGTTTGCACTACTTCATATTTTTTATGTTGATAACATTTTTCTTGTTCACGATACCCTACACCACCGCAGATGGTTGTGGTATTATAAGTTTGTGCTGATGTTACAAATATCACAGTACAATAAAAAGGTGGTGTAATACCCACTTTTTAGTAACTTTCCATTTATATGTCTGTCCGTCAGGCTGGCTGTCCATGTAAACGTTGTGAACATTCTATAGGTCGCAATTATTGAGATATTTTAATGTTATTTAATGAAACTTATTGGAATTGCTTATATTCGATTAAATATTTTATGTAACTCCCATATAAATCCTCTACCGATATGGGGTTTTAAGGTCATTTCAAGGAAATTCAACTAAAATAAGTCTTATAATATTCTAAATAGATATGACAAATTGTGAGGTCTATTACCTCTCAAAAGTCCCATATAAACCCTCTTCCAGATACCACTTAAAAGGACATAAATCTCACATATACGTTGGTATTGTAATAATAACTATCCGCAATTATACGAGAGTCGGTCCATCAACTTCTCTAGCCTAGAAAAAATTTTCAAAAGCATATATTTCACATTATGTTAATTTCCCAACTACTGCATACTTAATAATAAATTAGTAAGAAAAATGTACGAGGGTCGTTCATTAATTTATCATTAATTACTATGTAGTGTTGAGTATTACATAGTCGGGCTTGATCGACTATAGCATTTCTTCTTCTCCTTTTGTGTTATGAACATTTTCCTTAAAGAAAAACTTCTTTCTTTAAAGAATAAAACTTTATTTTGATCTCTAAATCCAACTGAAAATTTTTGGAACTAAAAATATAAAAAAAAAACAAAACTTTACGAGGATGATTTAAAAAACATGGAAACGAATCTTTATATGGAAATTTAAGTCTTTTTCAAAAATTCACTTTAATTTTCTTTCATTGCCTCGTTTATTATGTTTACTTTTATGTGCATGATTTCTTTTTTATTCCATTCTTTTTTATAAAATAAAAACTCTTAAAATATCAACTTTAAAATTTATTACATTTTCCGTTTCCAGGATTAAGTTCTGGGAGGGTAAAAAACAAAAAGCAAAAGAAATATCAATTGAAAAAAATATGTTTTCTTATCCCCTTTTCGATATTTTTCTTTCAATTTATTTTGTTTTCTTTTTCCAGTTTTCAATAAAATAAAATTTATGTCACACCTTGACCAATAAGTTATTTTATTTTTACAGTAATTAAATGTAACTTATACGCCTCAGGTTTTTCTTCATATACACGAATGTTTGTGAGAGAAGAACAGGTGGGTGGGGGAAAGGCAGCAGAGCAAAACAAATCATTCGTTTAGTGTGGCCAATAAATAAAGTTATAGAAAATGTTGAAATTGTTTATGGGATACGAGCAGGAAAAAGACAGGACTTTAAGGGATGAACACAATATTTAAAGGTCAAAATGACTGTATGTTTTTTTAAGGATAAAAAATTGTTTTAAATAGAAGACACCAAAAAAAACAACCTTAATGGAATATAGTCAAAATAGATTTTTTTACTAAATACAAATAGAGAGTCTTTGGGCAAAGGATTTCCATTGAAATTTGTCCATAATTAACTTTAATTAACTGTCCCTTATCTGGGAGAGTTATATCCGAGTATGGCCCTAATATCGACAAATTGGATACATATATTAAAGAAATAACTGTACAATTTTTAAAATCTTATAAACTATTTTCGGAAAAAGGTGTCTGTGCCGAAATTCAATAGAATTCATCTGTATTGTTTTTATAAGCTTAAAGGCAATTTCCTGTAAGGGACCTCCAATGGAAGTTATATCAAAATATGGATCTAAATTCTTTAAATTAATTACGTGCCTTATTGTACCGAATTTCAAAAAGGTTCGTCTATGTTAAAAATATTTATAAGCTCAAAACCATTTTCCGGAAACAGTCCTTATATGGAATCTTTAGCAACATGGACTGATATTGGTAGAATTAATTGTGAATAATTGTGAGGAATTTCAATAGATCAATATTGAAGAGCTTTGTAAGTTAAAAAACATATTCCTGGAAGGGGTCTCATGTACGAGCTTGACAAAATAATGGCCCAATAACAACATTTTTTTGGGATTCAGTTTTTATATAAAAATAAATATATGTGTGCAAAATTGCCACACATATGGCACACTGAGTTTGGGACGTGTTAAAATTGCATTTTTAAGCTTAAAACTCTTTTCCTATTGATCCCACTTTTATGATTTTTTGTGATGATGAAGTAGATACATACAGATGTAAGTTGTGGTTAAAACCCGATTAAATCCAGTTACTTTATGTTAAACACTAAGAAAAGCCATTCTGAGCTTTATTTGTGATCACTTTGACAAAAATTCAAAAATCGATATAAAATAAAAATTAAACTTTAAAACCTCTAAAACTCGATACATAATGAGTTTTTGGGCCAAAATAATCTTATTTTGTGTTTAGTCTTGAAAGACTTTTAGAAAATGCTTCAATTTAAGATTCATTGAATTTAAGTTTCTATTGGTATGAAATATTTTTTTATTTTTCTCTTTATCGGAAGCCAAACAGACTTAATCAAACATTAATATCTTTTTCCCATTAAAACATATTTAAAGTCCCAAATGCGTTTGTTTCACTCTTCTTAATATAATTTTAAGATTAAATCAAAATTCCTAAAATAGAAAAATCGTAATCTGTAACATTTCGTGTTTTCTATTTATCTCCTTTTTACCCTTTTTATGTCTAAAATCAAAATGTTTTCTTGAAATATTTCAAACCAAAAAAAAAAAAAATGAAAAAATTAAATATTTTTTTCAGCAAAAACTTACCTTTTTCATGTAAAACTCCTGAATACTTATTAATGACAGTTGACATTTTATACAACAACAACAACAAAAATGACAACATTGAAACAAAATTGAACAAATCTATAAAAAGAGAGAAAAAAATAATAAGATAAAGAAATAAAATCAAATAATTTTCTTTAACATATTTATTTATTTATTTGCTTGTTTTAGCTTGTATTTCTGGATGTTTTTTTTATTATTTTCTCCAAAAATATACAAATAAATGAAAATGTTTACAATAAAGTATCAAATATTTAAAAATATACAAAAGACGATAATACAAGACGTTATACAAATTTAGATACAAAATAAAATATCGACAAATATGTTTGTCTAACAATATTTGCTTTTTAGCAGAAATATGCTTAAAATAATAATAAAATAAAAATATTAAATAAATATTTTGTGTAAAAATATTTAAAATTTGAAATAAAGACTGAAAAGTGGTTTCTGGGGAAGAAATTTTATAAAATCACGTGGGATCCTTCTTTGGCATTAAGCGTTCATTGATGAGATATAAGAATTTTTGGAAAAATTATAACAAAAAACGATTTTAAGCATTATAGGCATTTTTAAAAGAAAGGTCACAAATAAGGCTTATTCAAACCTAAACACTCAATATTTACCGAGTTATAGGCATTTTAATTAATTTTTGATTTTCTTTGAATTTCTAATTTCTGGAGAAGTTTAGGAGTTTAAAATTTTAGATCGATTTTTGAATTTCTTGTTTAAAGTGATCACAAAATGAAGCTTGGAATTAGCAATATCGTAATATATAATGAGTAATAGAGGTGATCACAAATGAAGAAACATCTCAATATTAATCAAGTTATAGAGGTTTCAATCTTTAATTTTTATGTTATCACAATTGAAGCTTAAAAGGGTCAAGATTACAAATTGGGGCCAATATTTTCCGAATTATAGAAATTATTAATTTAAATTTCCAATATAATGCGGGCTTTTCAGTTTTTCATAGGAATCATCACAATTTAAACTAATTTTCATAATCCCTTCTCAAACTAACCTCCTTATCCAAATTGTTGTATCCTTAGACAAGGAACATAGAAAGAAAAGAGAGAATAACAAATATGATAACAATAATATTTAGCAATCAAAAATGCGCATATAAATAAGTTTTTTGTTAAAGAAAATATGTATGTATTTTGCATGTCTAAACATGCCAGCAAGAAAAGAAAATAACAAAAACAAAAAGAAAAAAGACAAGTTTGTTTTCCCACAAAAGTTATCAGAAAAAGAACTAAACTTTAAGCAAAAAAAAAAAAAACAGAAGAAAGAATGAAACCATTTACCAGGAAGCGCTTTATTGGAAACGACCAACCAACAAATTAGAAATACAAAACGAATTAAAAGCAAAATCCAAAAATATAAATGGAAAAATCAGTTATAAGAAATAAATAACAAAAAAGGGATACTTCTAACGGATGTTCTTAATTTGTCAACAAACTAAACTAAATAAACAACATATGAGAGGGCGAGCGTGTGTGAAAGGGGAGGAAAAAGAGAGGGTTACACATACATTCAAAGATTTTTTTTGTTTCTTAAATTATTACAGGATTTTTGTGTTTGTTTTGTCTTTAAGGGTCCTTTTTTGTAAAAATTATTTTAAAAAAGGATTTTTGTAAGGAACATGTCTGTATATACATATATAGTTTAGATATGCAAACACATGAGTTTGTAACGGTTTAAAAATTTTTTTAAAATAAATCCATAATACACATACAGTCACACATCTACATGCATATGTAAACAAGATAAAATATTATAGTTGGTCAAGTCCATCTATATAATGTCCTACACTACATTGTTGATTTTAAATGACCACTACAAAAATTAACGAACGAACGAACAGCCCTCGTTTAATTTTTTGTTATTTATGCTTTTGTGTGCAATAAATTATTGTGATGCTAACATTTGTATGCAATTTTTGCGTTATTTAAAGAATTTTTCTGGAGAATTATATGGAAGTTAGAAAAAATATGGACCGACCCTCGTATAATTTTGCACAGCAGCTCTGGCTTTTAATTGTCTTAATTTGTCAAAATATTTTTACAATACTCACGTATATGTGCGATTCATGAGTTTCAAATTGAAAGAGTGATCGTACGGAAACTATGAGAAATAATAAATCGATTCTCGTATTATTTCGCGCATCATTTCAGAATATAATTATAGTCATTTACGCAAAATTAAGATAAAATCATTTTAGATTTAGAAATTTTATGGACCCCATTCCATTGGAAATATATATGATATATTGCACCAATCATAACCAATTTTCATAAATTTCATTAGGATTCTTCAAAAACTGCGATCTCTACTTTGCGAACAAGCTTTACATGCTCACATCTACTCAGAAAGTATTTGAGTTGAACGGTATACTTCAAAGTGTTGGTAGGGCGTAATAAATATTGAAGAGTAAATATTTCTATTAATATTAAAATTAAAGTATTTTGTTATGAAAATATTGATATTTTCTTTATTATGACCTTTTTCTCTTAAACTAGACGGTATTTATGGTTATTTTCTTATTTTATATTAACCAACACCAATACGAGTTGTGAAAGAGAATAATTTGAATTATTCATATTGTATGTAACATGAAAAAATATATAAGTGCAATAAGTGTTTATGGACCATATTTACTTCACACAATGGTACCAAAATGCTTTTTTAGGAAATAACTACATAACTTTTGAACCATTAAATATATCTAAATAAAACCTAATACGCTTATAATTAATAATAATTTCGGTTATTTTGATTTTTTGAAAACTTTTCAACAACTCACTCATGACACACAGTGTAGTCGAAATCGATTTTTTTTTAAATAATTTCATAACTATTGAACCGTTATTTATATCTCAATAAAATAAAATGATGAAAACTAAGCTGTTTTCGCATTAATTTGGAGTCATAATAGTGCCTCTGTGGTCCGGGACGTAGTCAGTGGCCCATCCAAGTTGGTCACCTGAATTGGGAAAAAACAAAGTTTCTATATGATAGTCCTTACAAACCTCTGTTTTTAAGTTGAGAGGGCTCAATGTAGTTCTTAAATTCTTTTTACAAAGTATGAACCAGATTCCTATAAATTCTAACAAAAATTTTGTTGCCATAATTACATGAATATATGAATATATGAATCCATAAAGTCGATATTTCTAATTAATTAATAAAACCAAAAATTCTTTTTATCATCAAAATTTGTTTAAAAAGCCTTTATTTTTAGTTTATTTTTCAAATCAGTAATCCTTGATTTTCCTTAGTTTATAGATACTTCCACACGGGTAACAGTAAATACACTTCAACTTTTTAACGAGATTTATTTTTGGGTATTTTCCGAATCGAGTTTTTAGAAATGGTATTGAGATATATAAATGTTCATTTACGGCAAAAACTGTTACTGGATTTATCGTTTTATAATTGAAATTTCTGCGGAAGAGCCTCTTGAACCTTCAGGCTGACTCAGATATAGGAGTATATTTTTAATATACTGAACCGATTTTGGGCGTTCAAAAAGTAAACTTTTCAGGACAAACATACAAATAAGCAGGTCAAAATCTTAATAAGCTCTGTCAATTACCTTGTCTGTGAGAGTGCCAACCACAGACAGACGGACATAGCTAAATCGACTAAGATTTGATTCGATGGAAGAATATATACATATAATCTGTTGTAATCCTAATTACCGTTACACATACAATAACAATATTAATATGCCCCCTTCACCACTAGTTCCCATATTTACATCCAACTAATTCTACTAAAATAATTCAAGTGTAGGGTGTCTAAAATTCACTAACACCAAACATTTGATCAACTCCCACAAGTTTAGTATTACAAACTCTATTTCACAATGTTGTTAACATTTGTTATTAATAACTTATTTATTGATTTATTTTCATAATCATTTATTTATTTCTAACACAATTGTTATTCACAATTTGCATAATAACAACAAAAAAAAACAACATATAAATAAAATCAATATTTTATTTACGACAAAAACAAAAATAGAAAATAAATTTTCCATTATCCAATTTTATAACAATCAAACGTCATAAAAATCCAATAAAATTAATATTAAAATTTAGGGAATTTTTAATAAAAATTTTCTCAATTTTGTGGTGTCCAATAATGAAAATAACATTAAATTTAAAAACATAAACAAAACAAAAACTCCACAAAAATCTATTAAAATGGAAACAAGGGCAGCATTTACGGACAGTAATGGAGGTTTCTACGTTCAATTTTTAATTTTAATTCTATTTTTAATTTTTGTAATAGTGATCACAAATGAAGCTCAGAATGGCCAAAATCTCAATATTTACCGAGTTATAGAGGTTTTAAAGTTTAATTTTTGATTTTTGAATTTTTGTAAAAGTGATCACAAATGAAGCTCAGAATGGCCAAAATCTCAATATTTACCGAGTTATAGAGGTTTTAAAGTTTAATTTTTGATTTTTTATCGATTTTTAATTTTTGCAAAAGTGATCACAAATGAAGCTCAGAATGGCCAAAATCTCAATATTTACCGAGTTATAGAGGTTTTAAAGTTTAATTTTTGATTTTTATTGATTTTTGAATTTTTGTAAAAGTGATCACAAATGAAGCTCAGAATGGCCAAAATCTCAATATTTACCGAGTTATAGAGGTTTTAAAGTTTAATTTTGATTTTTATGATTTTTAATTTTTGCAAAAGTGATCACAAATGAAGCTCAGAATGGCCAAAATCTCAATATTTACCGAGTTATAGAGGTTTTAAAGTTTAATTTTTGATTTTTTACTGATTTTTTAATTTTTGCAAAAGTGATCACAAATGAAGCTCAGAATGGCCAAAATCTCAATATTTACCGAGTTATAGAGGTTTTAAAGTTTAATTTTTGATTTTTATTGATTTTTTAATTTTTGCAAAAGTGATCACAAATGAAGCTCAGAATGGCCAAAATCTCAATATTTACCGAGTTATAGAGGTTTTAAAGTTTAATTTTTGATTTTTTACTGATTTTTTAATTTTTGCAAAAGTGATCACAAATGAAGCTCAGAATGGCCAAAATCTCAATATTTACCGAGTTATAGAGGTTTTAAAGTTTAATTTTTGATTTCTTATTGATTTTTTAATTTTTGCAAAAGTGATCACAAATGAAGCTCAGAATGGCCAAAATCTCAATATTTACCGAGTTATAGAGGTTTTAAAGTTTAATTTTTGATTTTTTACTGATTTTTTAATTTTTGCAAAAGTGATCACAAATGAAGCTCAGAATGGCCAAAATCTCAATATTTACCGAGTTATAGAGGTTTTAAAGTTTAATTTTGATTTCTTATTGATTTTTTAATTTTTGCAAAAGTGATCACAAATGAAGCTCAGAATGGCCAAAATCTCAATATTTACCGAGTTATAGAGGTTTTAAAGTTTAATTTTTGATTTTTATTGATTTTTAAATTTTTGCAAAAGTGATCACAAATGAAGCTCAGAATGGCCAAAATCTCAATATTTACCGAGTTATAGAGGTTTTAAAGTTTAATTTTTGATTTTTTATTGATTTTTTAATTTTTGCAAAAGTGATCACAAATGAAGCTCAGAATGGCCAAAATCTCAATATTTACCGAGTTATAGAGGTTTTAAAGTTTAATTTTTGATTTCTTATCGATTTTTTAATTTTTGCAAAAGTGATCACAAATGAAGCTCAGAATGGCCAAAATCTCAATATTTACCGAGTTATAGAGGTTTTAAAGTTTAATTTTTGATTTTTATTGATTTTTTAATTTTTGCAAAAGTGATCACAAATGAAGCTCAGAATGGCCAAAATCTCAATATTTACCGAGTTATAGAGGTTTTAAAGTTTAATTTTTGATTTCTTATCGATTTTTTAATTTTTGCAAAAGTGATCACAAATGAAGCTCAGAATGGCCAAAATCTCAATATTTACCGAGTTATAGAGGTTTTAAAGTTTAATTTTTGATTTTTTACTGATTTTTTAATTTTTGCAAAAGTGATCACAAATGAAGCTCAGAATGGCCAAAATCTCAATATTTACCGAGTTATAGAGGTTTTAAAGTTTAATTTTTGATTTCTTATCGATTTTTTAATTTTTGCAAAAGTGATCACAAATGAAGCTCAGAATGGCCAAAATCTCAATATTTACCGAGTTATAGAGGTTTTAAAGTTTAATTTTTGATTTTTTACTGATTTTTTAATTTTTGCAAAAGTGATCACAAATGAAGCTCAGAATGGCCAAAATCTCAATATTTACCGAGTTATAGAGGTTTTAAAGTTTAATTTTTGATTTTTATGATTTTTAATTTTTGCAAAAGTGATCACAAATGAAGCTCAGAATGGCCAAAATCTCAATATTTACCGAGTTATAGAGGTTTTAAAGTTTAATTTTTGATTTTTTACTGATTTTTTAATTTTTGCAAAAGTGATCACAAATGAAGCTCAGAATGGCCAAAATCTCAATATTTACCGAGTTATAGAGGTTTTAAAGTTTAATTTTTGATTTTTTATCGATTTTTTAATTTTTGCAAAAGTGATCACAAATGAAGCTCAGAATGGCCAAAATCTCAATATTTACCGAGTTATAGAGGTTTTAAAGTTTAATTTTTGATTTTTATCGATTTTTTAATTTTTGCAAAAGTGATCACAAATGAAGCTCAGAATGGCCAAAATCTCAATATTTACCGAGTTATAGAGGTTTTAAAGTTTAATTTTTGATTTTTTACTGATTTTTTAATTTTTGCAAAAGTGATCACAAATGAAGCTCAGAATGGCCAAAATCTCAATATTTACCGAGTTATAGAGGTTTTAAAGTTTAATTTTTGATTTTTTACTGATTTTTTAATTTTTGCAAAAGTGATCACAAATGAAGCTCAGAATGGCCAAAATCTCAATATTTACCGAGTTATAGAGGTTTTAAAGTTTAATTTTTGATTTTTATCGATTTTTTAATTTTTGCAAAAGTGATCACAAATGAAGCTCAGAATGGCCAAAATCTCAATATTTACCGAGTTATAGAGGTTTTAAAGTTTAATTTTTGATTTTTTATCGATTTTTTAATTTTTGCAAAAGTGATCACAAATGAAGCTCAGAATGGCCAAAATCTCAATATTTACCGAGTTATAGAGGTTTTAAAGTTTAATTTTTGATTTTTATCGATTTTTAATTTTTGCAAAAGTGATCACAAATGAAGCTCAGAATGGCCAAAATCTCAATATTTACCGAGTTATAGAGGTTTTAAAGTTTAATTTTTGATTTTTTACTGATTTTTAATTTTTGCAAAAGTGATCACAAATGAAGCTCAGAATGGCCAAAATCTCAATATTTACCGAGTTATAGAGGTTTTAAAGTTTAATTTTTGATTTTTTACTGATTTTTTAATTTTTGCAAAAGTGATCACAAATGAAGCTCAGAATGGCCAAAATCTCAATATTTACCGAGTTATAGAGGTTTTAAAGTTTAATTTTTGATTTTTATCGATTTTTTAATTTTTGCAAAAGTGATCACAAATGAAGCTCAGAATGGCCAAAATCTCAATATTTACCGAGTTATAGAGGTTTTAAAGTTTAATTTTTGATTTTTTACTGATTTTTTAATTTTTGCAAAAGTGATCACAAATGAAGCTCAGAATGGCCAAAATCTCAATATTTACCGAGTTATAGAGGTTTTAAAGTTTAATTTTTGATTTTTACTGATTTTTTAATTTTTGCAAAAGTGATCACAAATGAAGCTCAGAATGGCCAAAATCTCAATATTTACCGAGTTATAGAGGTTTTAAAGTTTAATTTTTGATTTTTACTGATTTTTTAATTTTTGCAAAAGTGATCACAAATGAAGCTCAGAATGGCCAAAATCTCAATATTTACCGAGTTATAGAGGTTTTAAAGTTTAATTTTTGATTTTTATCGATTTTTTAATTTTTGCAAAAGTGATCACAAATGAAGCTCAGAATGGCCAAAATCTCAATATTTACCGAGTTATAGAGGTTTTAAAGTTTAATTTTTGATTTTTACTGATTTTTTAATTTTTGCAAAAGTGATCACAAATGAAGCTCAGAATGGCCAAAATCTCAATATTTACCGAGTTATAGAGGTTTTAAAGTTTAATTTTTGATTTTTTACTGATTTTTTAATTTTTGCAAAAGTGATCACAAATGAAGCTCAGAATGGCCAAAATCTCAATATTTACCGAGTTATAGAGGTTTTAAAGTTTAATTTTTGATTTTTTACTGATTTTTTAATTTTTGCAAAAGTGATCACAAATGAAGCTCAGAATGGCCAAAATCTCAATATTTACCGAGTTATAGAGGTTTTAAAGTTTAATTTTTGATTTTTTATCGATTTTTTAATTTTTGCAAAAGTGATCACAAATGAAGCTCAGAATGGCCAAAATCTCAATATTTACCGAGTTATAGAGGTTTTAAAGTTTAATTTTTGATTTTTTACTGATTTTTTAATTTTTGCAAAAGTGATCACAAATGAAGCTCAGAATGGCCAAAATCTCAATATTTACCGAGTTATAGAGGTTTTAAAGTTTAATTTTTGATTTTTACTGATTTTTTAATTTTTGCAAAAGTGATCACAAATGAAGCTCAGAATGGCCAAAATCTCAATATTTACCGAGTTATAGAGGTTTTAAAGTTTAATTTTTGATTTTTTACTGATTTTTTAATTTTTGCAAAAGTGATCACAAATGAAGCTCAGAATGGCCAAAATCTCAATATTTACCGAGTTATAGAGGTTTTAAAGTTTAATTTTTGATTTTTACTGATTTTTTAATTTTTGCAAAAGTGATCACAAATGAAGCTCAGAATGGCCAAAATCTCAATATTTACCGAGTTATAGAGGTTTT
Organism: Cochliomyia hominivorax; assembly: GCA_004302925.2. Classification (NCBI taxonomy): domain Eukaryota; kingdom Metazoa; phylum Arthropoda; class Insecta; order Diptera; family Calliphoridae; genus Cochliomyia; species Cochliomyia hominivorax. The sequence continues at coordinate 16,857,619 of PYHX02000495.1, forward strand.
AAAGTTTAATTTTTGATTTTTTATCGATTTTTTAATTTTTGCAAAAGTGATCACAAATGAAGCTCAGAATGGCCAAAATCTCAATATTTACCGAGTTATAGAGGTTTTAAAGTTTAATTTTTGATTTTTATGATTTTTTAATTTTTGCAAAAGTGATCACAAATGAAGCTCAGAATGGCCAAAATCTCAATATTTACCGAGTTATAGAGGTTTTAAAGTTTAATTTTTGATTTTTTACTGATTTTTTAATTTTTGCAAAAGTGATCACAAATGAAGCTCAGAATGGCCAAAATCTCAATATTTACCGAGTTATAGAGGTTTTAAAGTTTAATTTTTGATTTTTACTGATTTTTTAATTTTTGCAAAAGTGATCACAAATGAAGCTCAGAATGGCCAAAATCTCAATATTTACCGAGTTATAGAGGTTTTAAAGTTTAATTTTTGATTTTTTACTGATTTTTTAATTTTTGCAAAAGTGATCACAAATGAAGCTCAGAATGGCCAAAATCTCAATATTTACCGAGTTATAGAGGTTTTAAAGTTTAATTTTTGATTTTTTATCGATTTTTTAATTTTTGCAAAAGTGATCACAAATGAAGCTCAGAATGGCCAAAATCTCAATATTTACCGAGTTATAGAGGTTTTAAAGTTTAATTTTTGATTTTTACTGATTTTTTAATTTTTGCAAAAGTGATCACAAATGAAGCTCAGAATGGCCAAAATCTCAATATTTACCGAGTTATAGAGGTTTTAAAGTTTAATTTTTGATTTTTTACTGATTTTTTAATTTTTGCAAAAGTGATCACAAATGAAGCTCAGAATGGCCAAAATCTCAATATTTACCGAGTTATAGAGGTTTTAAAGTTTAATTTTTGATTTTTTACTGATTTTTTAATTTTTGCAAAAGTGATCACAAATGAAGCTCAGAATGGCCAAAATCTCAATATTTACCGAGTTATAGAGGTTTTAAAGTTTAATTTTTGATTTTTTACTGATTTTTTAATTTTTGCAAAAGTGATCACAAATGAAGCTCAGAATGGCCAAAATCTCAATATTTACCGAGTTATAGAGGTTTTAAAGTTTAATTTTTGATTTTTTACTGATTTTTTAATTTTTGCAAAAGTGATCACAAATGAAGCTCAGAATGGCCAAAATCTCAATATTTACCGAGTTATAGAGGTTTTAAAGTTTAATTTTTGATTTTTTACTGATTTTTTAATTTTTGCAAAAGTGATCACAAATGAAGCTCAGAATGGCCAAAATCTCAATATTTACCGAGTTATAGAGGTTTTAAAGTTTAATTTTTGATTTTTTACTGATTTTTTAATTTTTGCAAAAGTGATCACAAATGAAGCTCAGAATGGCCAAAATCTCAATATTTACCGAGTTATAGAGGTTTTAAAGTTTAATTTTTGATTTTTTATCGATTTTTTAATTTTTGCAAAAGTGATCACAAATGAAGCTCAGAATGGCCAAAATCTCAATATTTACCGAGTTATAGAGGTTTTAAAGTTTAATTTTTGATTTCTTATCGATTTTTTAATTTTTGCAAAAGTGATCACAAATGAAGCTCAGAATGGCCAAAATCTCAATATTTACCGAGTTATAGAGGTTTTAAAGTTTAATTTTTGATTTTTTATCGATTTTTTAATTTTTGCAAAAGTGATCACAAATGAAGCTCAGAATGGCCAAAATCTCAATATTTACCGAGTTATAGAGGTTTTAAAGTTTAATTTTTGATTTTTACTGATTTTTTAATTTTTGCAAAAGTGATCACAAATGAAGCTCAGAATGGCCAAAATCTCAATATTTACCGAGTTATAGAGGTTTTAAAGTTTAATTTTTGATTTTTTACTGATTTTTTAATTTTTGCAAAAGTGATCACAAATGAAGCTCAGAATGGCCAAAATCTCAATATTTACCGAGTTATAGAGGTTTTAAAGTTTAATTTTTGATTTTTTACTGATTTTTTAATTTTTGCAAAAGTGATCACAAATGAAGCTCAGAATGGCCAAAATCTCAATATTTACCGAGTTATAGAGGTTTTAAAGTTTAATTTTTGATTTTTACTGATTTTTAATTTTTGCAAAAGTGATCACAAATGAAGCTCAGAATGGCCAAAATCTCAATATTTACCGAGTTATAGAGGTTTTAAAGTTTAATTTTTGATTTTTTACTGATTTTTTAATTTTTGCAAAAGTGATCACAAATGAAGCTCAGAATGGCCAAAATCTCAATATTTACCGAGTTATAGAGGTTTTAAAGTTTAATTTTTGATTTTTATCGATTTTTTAATTTTTGCAAAAGTGATCACAAATGAAGCTCAGAATGGCCAAAATCTCAATATTTACCGAGTTATAGAGGTTTTAAAGTTTAATTTTTGATTTTTTATCGATTTTTAATTTTTGCAAAAGTGATCACAAATGAAGCTCAGAATGGCCAAAATCTCAATATTTACCGAGTTATAGAGGTTTTAAAGTTTAATTTTTGATTTTTTACTGATTTTTTAATTTTTGCAAAAGTGATCACAAATGAAGCTCAGAATGGCCAAAATCTCAATATTTACCGAGTTATAGAGGTTTTAAAGTTTAATTTTTGATTTTTTATCGATTTTTTAATTTTTGCAAAAGTGATCACAAATGAAGCTCAGAATGGCCAAAATCTCAATATTTACCGAGTTATAGAGGTTTTAAAGTTTAATTTTTGATTTTTATCGATTTTTTAATTTTTGCAAAAGTGATCACAAATGAAGCTCAGAATGGCCAAAATCTCAATATTTACCGAGTTATAGAGGTTTTAAAGTTTAATTTTTGATTTTTTATCGATTTTTTAATTTTTGCAAAAGTGATCACAAATGAAGCTCAGAATGGCCAAAATCTCAATATTTACCGAGTTATAGAGGTTTTAAAGTTTAATTTTTGATTTTTATCTGATTTTTTAATTTTTGCAAAAGTGATCACAAATGAAGCTCAGAATGGCCAAAATCTCAATATTTACCGAGTTATAGAGGTTTTAAAGTTTAATTTTTGATTTTTACTGATTTTTTAATTTTTGCAAAAGTGATCACAAATGAAGCTCAGAATGGCCAAAATCTCAATATTTACCGAGTTATAGAGGTTTTAAAGTTTAATTTTTGATTTTTTATCGATTTTTTAATTTTTGCAAAAGTGATCACAAATGAAGCTCAGAATGGCCAAAATCTCAATATTTACCGAGTTATAGAGGTTTTAAAGTTTAATTTTTGATTTTTATCGATTTTTTAATTTTTGCAAAAGTGATCACAAATGAAGCTCAGAATGGCCAAAATCTCAATATTTACCGAGTTATAGAGGTTTTAAAGTTTAATTTTTGATTTTTATCGATTTTTAATTTTTGCAAAAGTGATCACAAATGAAGCTCAGAATGGCCAAAATCTCAATATTTACCGAGTTATAGAGGTTTTAAAGTTTAATTTTTGATTTTTATCGATTTTTTAATTTTTGCAAAAGTGATCACAAATGAAGCTCAGAATGGCCAAAATCTCAATATTTACCGAGTTATAGAGGTTTTAAAGTTTAATTTTTGATTTTTTATCGATTTTTTAATTTTTGCAAAAGTGATCACAAATGAAGCTCAGAATGGCCAAAATCTCAATATTTACCGAGTTATAGAGGTTTTAAAGTTTAATTTTTGATTTTTTATCGATTTTTAATTTTTGCAAAAGTGATCACAAATGAAGCTCAGAATGGCCAAAATCTCAATATTTACCGAGTTATAGAGGTTTTAAAGTTTAATTTTTGATTTTTATCGATTTTTTAATTTTTGCAAAAGTGATCACAAATGAAGCTCAGAATGGCCAAAATCTCAATATTTACCGAGTTATAGAGGTTTTAAAGTTTAATTTTTGATTTTTTATCGATTTTTTAATTTTTGCAAAAGTGATCACAAATGAAGCTCAGAATGGCCAAAATCTCAATATTTACCGAGTTATAGAGGTTTTAAAGTTTAATTTTTGATTTTTTATCGATTTTTTAATTTTTGCAAAAGTGATCACAAATGAAGCTCAGAATGGCCAAAATCTCAATATTTACCGAGTTATAGAGGTTTTAAAGTTTAATTTTTGATTTTTTATCGATTTTTTAATTTTTGCAAAAGTGATCACAAATGAAGCTCAGAATGGCCAAAATCTCAATATTTACCGAGTTATAGAGGTTTTAAAGTTTAATTTTTGATTTTTTATCGATTTTTTAATTTTTGCAAAAGTGATCACAAATGAAGCTCAGAATGGCCAAAATCTCAATATTTACCGAGTTATAGAGGTTTTAAAGTTTAATTTTTGATTTTTTATCGATTTTTTAATTTTTGCAAAAGTGATCACAAATGAAGCTCAGAATGGCCAAAATCTCAATATTTACCGAGTTATAGAGGTTTTAAAGTTTAATTTTTGATTTTTATGATTTTTTAATTTTTGCAAAAGTGATCACAAATGAAGCTCAGAATGGCCAAAATCTCAATATTTACCGAGTTATAGAGGTTTTAAAGTTTAATTTTTGATTTTTTACTGATTTTTTAATTTTTGCAAAAGTGATCACAAATGAAGCTCAGAATGGCCAAAATCTCAATATTTACCGAGTTATAGAGGTTTTAAAGTTTAATTTTTGATTTTTTATCGATTTTTTAATTTTTGCAAAAGTGATCACAAATGAAGCTCAGAATGGCCAAAATCTCAATATTTACCGAGTTATAGAGGTTTTAAAGTTTAATTTTTGATTTTTTATCGATTTTTTAATTTTTGCAAAAGTGATCACAAATGAAGCTCAGAATGGCCAAAATCTCAATATTTACCGAGTTATAGAGGTTTTAAAGTTTAATTTTTGATTTTTTATGATTTTTTAATTTTTGCAAAAGTGATCACAAATGAAGCTCAGAATGGCCAAAATCTCAATATTTACCGAGTTATAGAGGTTTTAAAGTTTAATTTTTGATTTTTATCGATTTTTTAATTTTTGCAAAAGTGATCACAAATGAAGCTCAGAATGGCCAAAATCTCAATATTTACCGAGTTATAGAGGTTTTAAAGTTTAATTTTTGATTTTTTATCGATTTTTTAATTTTTGCAAAAGTGATCACAAATGAAGCTCAGAATGGCCAAAATCTCAATATTTACCGAGTTATAGAGGTTTTAAAGTTTAATTTTTGATTTTTATCGATTTTTTAATTTTTGCAAAAGTGATCACAAATGAAGCTCAGAATGGCCAAAATCTCAATATTTACCGAGTTATAGAGGTTTTAAAGTTTAATTTTTGATTTTTTATGATTTTTAATTTTTGCAAAAGTGATCACAAATGAAGCTCAGAATGGCCAAAATCTCAATATTTACCGAGTTATAGAGGTTTTAAAGTTTAATTTTTGATTTTTTATCGATTTTTTAATTTTTGCAAAAGTGATCACAAATGAAGCTCAGAATGGCCAAAATCTCAATATTTACCGAGTTATAGAGGTTTTAAAGTTTAATTTTTGATTTTTATCGATTTTTTAATTTTTGCAAAAGTGATCACAAATGAAGCTCAGAATGGCCAAAATCTCAATATTTACCGAGTTATAGAGGTTTTAAAGTTTAATTTTTGATTTTTTATCGATTTTTTAATTTTTGCAAAAGTGATCACAAATGAAGCTCAGAATGGCCAAAATCTCAATATTTACCGAGTTATAGAGGTTTTAAAGTTTAATTTTTGATTTCTTATCGATTTTTTAATTTTTGCAAAAGTGATCACAAATGAAGCTCAGAATGGCCAAAATCTCAATATTTACCGAGTTATAGAGGTTTTAAAGTTTAATTTTTGATTTTTATCGATTTTTTAATTTTTGCAAAAGTGATCACAAATGAAGCTCAGAATGGCCAAAATCTCAATATTTACCGAGTTATAGAGGTTTTAAAGTTTAATTTTTGATTTTTTACTGATTTTTTAATTTTTGCAAAAGTGATCACAAATGAAGCTCAGAATGGCCAAAATCTCAATATTTACCGAGTTATAGAGGTTTTAAAGTTTAATTTTTGATTTTTTATCGATTTTTTAATTTTTGCAAAAGTGATCACAAATGAAGCTCAGAATGGCCAAAATCTCAATATTTACCGAGTTATAGAGGTTTTAAAGTTTAATTTTTGATTTTTTATGATTTTTTAATTTTTGCAAAAGTGATCACAAATGAAGCTCAGAATGGCCAAAATCTCAATATTTACCGAGTTATAGAGGTTTTAAAGTTTAATTTTTGATTTTTTACTGATTTTTAATTTTTGCAAAAGTGATCACAAATGAAGCTCAGAATGGCCAAAATCTCAATATTTACCGAGTTATAGAGGTTTTAAAGTTTAATTTTTGATTTTTTATCGATTTTTAATTTTTGCAAAAGTGATCACAAATGAAGCTCAGAATGGCCAAAATCTCAATATTTACCGAGTTATAGAGGTTTTAAAGTTTAATTTTTGATTTTTATCGATTTTTAATTTTTGCAAAAGTGATCACAAATGAAGCTCAGAATGGCCAAAATCTCAATATTTACCGAGTTATAGAGGTTTTAAAGTTTAATTTTTGATTTTTTATCGATTTTTAATTTTTGCAAAAGTGATCACAAATGAAGCTCAGAATGGCCAAAATCTCAATATTTACCGAGTTATAGAGGTTTTAAAGTTTAATTTTTGATTTTTATCGATTTTTTAATTTTTGCAAAAGTGATCACAAATGAAGCTCAGAATGGCCAAAATCTCAATATTTACCGAGTTATAGAGGTTTTAAAGTTTAATTTTTGATTTTTTATCGATTTTTTAATTTTTGCAAAAGTGATCACAAATGAAGCTCAGAATGGCCAAAATCTCAATATTTACCGAGTTATAGAGGTTTTAAAGTTTAATTTTTGATTTTTTATGATTTTTTAATTTTTGCAAAAGTGATCACAAATGAAGCTCAGAATGGCCAAAATCTCAATATTTACCGAGTTATAGAGGTTTTAAAGTTTAATTTTTGATTTTTTATCGATTTTTTAATTTTTGCAAAAGTGATCACAAATGAAGCTCAGAATGGCCAAAATCTCAATATTTACCGAGTTATAGAGGTTTTAAAGTTTAATTTTTGATTTTTATGATTTTTAATTTTTGCAAAAGTGATCACAAATGAAGCTCAGAATGGCCAAAATCTCAATATTTACCGAGTTATAGAGGTTTTAAAGTTTAATTTTTGATTTTTATCGATTTTTTAATTTTTGCAAAAGTGATCACAAATGAAGCTCAGAATGGCCAAAATCTCAATATTTACCGAGTTATAGAGGTTTTAAAGTTTAATTTTTGATTTTTTATCGATTTTTTAATTTTTGCAAAAGTGATCACAAATGAAGCTCAGAATGGCCAAAATCTCAATATTTACCGAGTTATAGAGGTTTTAAAGTTTAATTTTTGATTTTTTATGATTTTTTAATTTTTGCAAAAGTGATCACAAATGAAGCTCAGAATGGCCAAAATCTCAATATTTACCGAGTTATAGAGGTTTTAAAGTTTAATTTTTGATTTTTATGATTTTTTAATTTTTGCAAAAGTGATCACAAATGAAGCTCAGAATGGCCAAAATCTCAATATTTACCGAGTTATAGAGGTTTTAAAGTTTAATTTTTGATTTTTATCGATTTTTTAATTTTTGCAAAAGTGATCACAAATGAAGCTCAGAATGGCCAAAATCTCAATATTTACCGAGTTATAGAGGTTTTAAAGTTTAATTTTTGATTTTTTATCGATTTTTTAATTTTTGCAAAAGTGATCACAAATGAAGCTCAGAATGGCCAAAATCTCAATATTTACCGAGTTATAGAGGTTTTAAAGTTTAATTTTTGATTTTTATCGATTTTTTAATTTTTGCAAAAGTGATCACAAATGAAGCTCAGAATGGCCAAAATCTCAATATTTACCGAGTTATAGAGGTTTTAAAGTTTAATTTTTGATTTTTATCGATTTTTTAATTTTTGCAAAAGTGATCACAAATGAAGCTCAGAATGGCCAAAATCTCAATATTTACCGAGTTATAGAGGTTTTAAAGTTTAATTTTTGATTTTTTATCGATTTTTAATTTTTGCAAAAGTGATCACAAATGAAGCTCAGAATGGCCAAAATCTCAATATTTACCGAGTTATAGAGGTTTTAAAGTTTAATTTTTGATTTTTATCGATTTTTTAATTTTTGCAAAAGTGATCACAAATGAAGCTCAGAATGGCCAAAATCTCAATATTTACCGAGTTATAGAGGTTTTAAAGTTTAATTTTTGATTTTTTACTGATTTTTTAATTTTTGCAAAAGTGATCACAAATGAAGCTCAGAATGGCCAAAATCTCAATATTTACCGAGTTATAGAGGTTTTAAAGTTTAATTTTTGATTTTTATCGATTTTTTAATTTTTGCAAAAGTGATCACAAATGAAGCTCAGAATGGCCAAAATCTCAATATTTACCGAGTTATAGAGGTTTTAAAGTTTAATTTTTGATTTTTATGATTTTTAATTTTTGCAAAAGTGATCACAAATGAAGCTCAGAATGGCCAAAATCTCAATATTTACCGAGTTATAGAGGTTTTAAAGTTTAATTTTTGATTTTTTATCGATTTTTAATTTTTGCAAAAGTGATCACAAATGAAGCTCAGAATGGCCAAAATCTCAATATTTACCGAGTTATAGAGGTTTTAAAGTTTAATTTTTGATTTTTATCGATTTTTTAATTTTTGCAAAAGTGATCACAAATGAAGCTCAGAATGGCCAAAATCTCAATATTTACCGAGTTATAGAGGTTTTAAAGTTTAATTTTTGATTTTTTATCGATTTTTTAATTTTTGCAAAAGTGATCACAAATGAAGCTCAGAATGGCCAAAATCTCAATATTTACCGAGTTATAGAGGTTTTAAAGTTTAATTTTTGATTTTTATCGATTTTTTAATTTTTGCAAAAGTGATCACAAATGAAGCTCAGAATGGCCAAAATCTCAATATTTACCGAGTTATAGAGGTTTTAAAGTTTAATTTTTGATTTTTTATCGATTTTTTAATTTTTTGCAAAAGTGATCACAAATGAAGCTCAGAATGGCCAAAATCTCAATATTTACCGAGTTATAGAGGTTTTAAAGTTTAATTTTTGATTTTTTATCGATTTTTTAATTTTTGCAAAAGTGATCACAAATGAAGCTCAGAATGGCCAAAATCTCAATATTTACCGAGTTATAGAGGTTTTAAAGTTTAATTTTTGATTTTTATGATTTTTTAATTTTTGCAAAAGTGATCACAAATGAAGCTCAGAATGGCCAAAATCTCAATATTTACCGAGTTATAGAGGTTTTAAAGTTTAATTTTTGATTTTTTATCGATTTTTTAATTTTTGCAAAAGTGATCACAAATGAAGCTCAGAATGGCCAAAATCTCAATATTTACCGAGTTATAGAGGTTTTAAAGTTTAATTTTGATTTTTTATCGATTTTTTAATTTTTGCAAAAGTGATCACAAATGAAGCTCAGAATGGCCAAAATCTCAATATTTACCGAGTTATAGAGGTTTTAAAGTTTAATTTTTGATTTTTATGATTTTTTAATTTTTGCAAAAGTGATCACAAATGAAGCTCAGAATGGCCAAAATCTCAATATTTACCGAGTTATAGAGGTTTTAAAGTTTAATTTTTGATTTTTTATCGATTTTTTAATTTTTGCAAAAGTGATCACAAATGAAGCTCAGAATGGCCAAAATCTCAATATTTACCGAGTTATAGAGGTTTTAAAGTTTAATTTTTGATTTTTTATCGATTTTTTAATTTTTGCAAAAGTGATCACAAATGAAGCTCAGAATGGCCAAAATCTCAATATTACCGAGTTATAGAGGTTTTAAAGTTTAATTTTTGATTTTTTATCGATTTTTTAATTTTTGCAAAAGTGATCACAAATGAAGCTCAGAATGGCCAAAATCTCAATATTTACCGAGTTATAGAGGTTTTAAAGTTTAATTTTTGATTTTTACTGATTTTTTAATTTTTGCAAAAGTGATCACAAATGAAGCTCAGAATGGCCAAAATCTCAATATTTACCGAGTTATAGAGGTTTTAAAGTTTAATTTTTGATTTTTATGATTTTTAATTTTTGAAAAAGTGATCACAAATGAAGCTCAGAATGGCCAAAATCTCAATATTTACCGAGTTATAGAGGTTTAAAGTTAATTTTTGATTTCTAATCGATTTTTTAATTTTTGCAAAGTGATCACAAATGAAGCTCAGAATGGCCAAAATCTCAATATTTACCGAGTTATAGAGTTTTAAAGTTTATTTTTGATTTCTTATCGATTTTTTAATTTTTGCAAAAGTGATCACAAATGAAGCTCAGAATGGCCAAAATCTCAATATTTACCGAGTTATAGAGGTTTTAAAGTTTAATTTTTGATTTTTTATCGATTTTTGAATTTTTAAAAAGTGATCACAAATGAAGCTCAGAATGGCCAAAATCTCCAATATTATTTACGAGTTATAGAGGTTTTAAAGTTTAATTTTTGATTTTTATCGATTTTTTAATTTTTTAAAAGTGATCACAAATGAAGCTCAGAATGGCCCAAAATCTCAATATTTACCGAGTTATAGAGGTTTTAAAGTTTAATTTTTGAATTTTTATCGATTTTTTAATTTTGCAAAAAGTGATCACAAATGAAGCTCAG
>PYHX02000495.1:16868411-16889548 GCA_004302925.2 Cochliomyia hominivorax
ATAAAATTTAGGGAGGTTTTATTGACTTTAGTTTGAGAAAACATATAAATTTTTAATTTTCATTCAATTATCAACTAATTAAGTAATTCGATTTTTAACTTCTTACCCCTGGGAATATAAGAACAGAAATAGATTATAATAGAGGATCATATAGTTCATAAATTGACAAGAAGATAATTGAACAAATATACGAAACTAGAGGTATTCAGATTAAAATTTAGATTCGAATTAATTCCAGTATTAGATTCAGTTCAGTTAATCTTAGATTTATATTTACAATCAAATATACACTGGTACACATTCTTAAAAACGCATTTAATTTGTTCTCTATTTTTGTTTTACTTTGTTTTGCTAATCTTAAAGTCATTATATCATTAATCAATAAGAGGCAATTTAACGGTCCTTTTTTAGGTGAACGAGAAAGTCAAAATCGACAAATAGACAGATTAATATTATAAAACCTGAAGGAACCCATAAGAAATTATATTCTACACAAATAAAAACAGACTTAAATTTCCTGTGCCTTCCAAACATGCTGCTTGCATTTTACGTAGAGACGAAAACATAATATTGAAGAAGCATAATATTGAGAAGTGTTAGTCTGGGCTCAAATAACAGCATAAAGAAGATCATCTAAAATTCACACAAAAATACATAAAATGGGCGGAGAAGTGAAAAGGAGTAAATTTCTCTGACGAAAAAAATAATTATTTAGGTCCTGACTGATGTTGTTGACACGATTTGAGATCAAACGATATTCATTGTAGAGTTATGTTTTGAGCGGTATTTTGTACAGTTGGTAAACCAACTGTACTGTACTTGTGGGCGATAAATGATACAACATTTCTCTGTTAGACTCACTGACTTGCAGTTAAATCTAGGGAAAACTTATGGGGCTACATGGGACCTAAATTTTATTCAAATAATGTCATAACGAGAAAATGAAACTAAAAAGAAAGAAATTTTGGGAGGGAATTGATTCCGATCTTCTTTTATATATTCAGTTCTATATTTTTAGTTCAGTACTAGTTCTAGTTCAGTACTAAGTCTGTTCTTGTTCTATTCTAATTCCGTTCTACTTCCATTCTAGTTCTGTTCCATATTAGTTCTAGTTTCGTTCTTGTTGCGTTGTATTTCCGTTCTCGTTTCGTTCTAGTTTCGTCCTAGTTCCTGTTGCAGTTCCGATCTGGTTCTATTCTAGTTCTGTTCTAGATTAGTTCTAGTTCCGTTGTAGTTTCGTTAGAGTTCCTTTTTAGTTTCGTTCTTGTTGCGTTCTATTTCCGTTCTCGTTTCGTTCTAGTTTCGTCCTAGTTCCTGTTGCAGTTCCGCTCTGGTTCCATTCTAGTTCTGTTCTAGATTAGTTCTAGTTCCGTTGTAGTTCTGTTTTAGTTTCGTTAGAATTCCTTTTTAGTTTCGTTCTTGTTGGGTTCTATTTCCGTTCTCGTTTCATTCTAGTTTTGTCCTAGCTCTTGTTGCAGTTCCGTTCTGGATCCATTCTAGTTCTGTTTTAGTTCTGCTCTAGTTCTATTCTAGTCAGATTTGTTCTAGTTCAGTACTAGTTCTTTTTCTAGTCCAGTTTTAGTTCTTTTTAAAGTTTTGTCCTAGTTCTTCTCCTAGTTCTGTTTAAGTTCCTTTCTATTTCTGTTCTATTTCAGTCCTAATTAAGTTTCAATTCAGTTTTAATTCAGTTCTAGTTCTGTTCTAATTCTTATTTAGCTCTGTTCTAGTTCTCTTCTAGTTCAATTTTCTTTTTAATTGATTTAAGTGATTCAAGTTTTTTTGCACTTATCGCTGTTTCAAAAGGATGACAATGGATTTAAAAATTTAGTTGGATATTTAAGAGAAAAAAATTAAAAAATAAAAATATATTTTTCTTCTTTTCACTTGTCACAACCTTAAGGACATTTCGTATTTGTGTTTTTCGTATTTTCTGTTAGGACTTCGTTGTCGGTTCTAATATTTAAATATAAAATCGTTCAAAAAAATTTCCATTTACCACAAAATTTTAATTAAATTAAAAGTGGGGGCCAAACACTTGGCCCGTTAATAAAAATAAGCAAAAATAAAAGCCAAATTAAATAACACAAAACTGGTAAAAAATTAAAACAAAAATTCAATTCCAACAAATAATAATAAAAAGAAGACAATGAGTGAATTACTTGTTTAATATTAACCTTTTTTTTTTTGGAATTTTTCACATCCTGTAGAAAATAAAATGAAGGATGTCGACATCAGTCATAATAAAAGATGGAATAATAACAATGAACAGCAGCAATAATTTTGTTGACATGATACTTATTTTAATAAAAAGGATTTCCTCAGCAACAAGACAAACATACACAAACACAAGGAGTGAGGTTGAACAAATCATAACTGTTTTTGAAACCAAAAAATTAATCTTTAAAATTCTTAAATTATAAATCCATTGAAAGAATATATTATGTTCTAGTAAAAATTCTTTAAAAGCGCTAAGAAAGGGATGACATAAATAATCCTTTTGTGGGTAATTAGTGGTTTGGAAAGAGAAATATGTTTTTTTAATCTCTTATATTAATTGGAAAGATGTTTAGATTTTTTAGTTGCTCAATAGCTTTCACTGTTCAGATTTTTTCAGTCTCACTTCTTTGCCATTTATACAAACACACTAAAATCCTTTGTCAATTTTACGTCATAACTGAAAATATTCTTATTAGATTTTTTTGTATAAAAAAACTTTTATATTAGAAATTATGTTTTGAGAATTTCCAAGGATAAACCAAAAAATAAATATTATGATGAATTTCTTTTATCGGTGCCACTTGTTTAAAATGCTCTCTTTCTCACTCTCCAACACACACAAACACACAACAGAACCATACAAATTTATAACAAATATTTTTGTAATTTTCAATGTTTACAACCTTTTAAATCGGATGTCTTTTAATCCCATCCTCCTCTTACAGTTGTCGCTGATAACCTTTAATAAGAGAGGAAAAGAGAGAGTGTCAGAAATATTACGCTTTTGTTTAACTCTCTTTCTTTACCTCCTTAACTTGATTGTTTTAAGTTCTTTATGTCATTTACAAAATTTTTAGTGCATAATAAAATCATTTGCAAATAATTATTAAACAAAAAAAAATAATATAAAATAAATACAACCGGAAATAGAAAATTCGTTAAGTTGTTTTTCACTTGTAAAAAAATGTCTATGTATTGTGTATCTGTATAGAATATTTATTTAAAATACATAATTAAAGCATTTCATTTTCTAAAATTGCTGTTATTTTCTAATTTTCTGCCATAACCACGACATCAATTTCGTTCTTTTTTTCCTCTTCGTACTCATTACCACCTATTCCTCAACCAACCCCCCTCACACCCTTCGTGGAACCATTTAGCACCCATTCTAAGCTTAAATTTATTCTATTGTTTCTTTCATTTAACCATCCTTTTGTCGCATTTTCAAAATACTTAGCCATGTTTTAAACTCTAAAAGAAAAAAAAAAAAACCAAAATAAATAGAAAAATAGAAAAATTATTTATAAAAAAATGCTTGAAAGCAAACAAGAGAAAGAAAACAATACAGAAATAAATTAAGAAAAAAAAGCGAAATAATAAAAATAAATTTAAATACAAGAAAATTAATGCATATTAAGTGTGTTTTTTTACACTCCCTCTCTCTCTCTGTGTATGTGTGTGTGTGTGCGGATGTATTTGTGTTGCTTTGTGCGGTTTTTGACTTAAGTTATTAGAAACGGTTTAACAAATAGAATAATTAAATGGAAATTTTCATAATAAAAGACTAAAAAAATAGAAAACAGCGGTAAAACTCGAAAACAGTTAAAGCAACAACAAGGAGGAAAAATAACGATAACTTTGAACCAACGTTAATAAAGGTTTATAATGTTATTTTTAATGAAAATTCCAAAAACATGTGTCTTAATTTATTTGTATACAAAATTCTCTATTTGAATGAATTCTCTCCTCGGAAGAAATTTTAACTTGCAGAACTGAACAAGAACTGAACTGGAACTGAACTAGAACTGTTCTAGAACTGAAGTATAATTAATGCATATTAAGTGAAGTAGAACTGAACTAGAACTTAAGTAGAACTGAACTAGAACTGAACTAGAACTGAACTAGAACTGAACTAGAACTGTACTAGAAATGAACTAGAACTGAACTAGAACTGAACTAAACTAGAACTGAACTAGAACTGTACTAGAACAGTAGTAGAACTGAACTAGAACTGAACTGAACTGAACTAGAACTGAACTAGAACCGAACCAAAACTGAACTAGAACTAAGTCAAAAAGGAATGAACTATAATTTGCAATAAAATCTGAACTTCAATCTGAGCTACAATTTTAACCAGAATCTCAACTGAATCTGAATTATAATCTGAACGAGAGTTTAGCATGAAACATAATTAGATTCTGAATGAGAATTTAAAACAAAGTACAAAGTACGTAATTTTCTCTTATTATCAAATACTTTCCATACAATTTCGTTAATCAATTTCCTTTCAAACTTCATAAAATGATTATGCTATTTTCTACAGCTTCTGATTTTAATTTTAGTCATTAATTCCTTTTTTGAATTTTAATCAGTTTTTAATTATTTTAGTTTTTAAGTTGTTAGACAATGTGATCCTTTCAATTAATACCATTTTGAACTGTGGCTGACATTTTTCATGTTTCTAATTATTTATTACAAACAGCAACAACACCAACAACAAAAGTAAAGTTAATAACGGACAGCAAAAAAAATCAGTTTTTTGTAATTAATTCAATCAATTGTTTGGTTGGAAAAATTCGTTAATATGAAAAACTTCGTTCAATAGTTTTTTTAATTAATCAATTGTTGCTTAAAACAACAATAATAATATTGATGGTGATTAATTTCTTATATATGGGAGATGGAAAATATTGAGGTTAATTTAATTGGATTTATTGTTAAATTAAAAGTTATAAAACTGTTAACGAAAATTAACTGTGACCTGGTGACAAGATTTTTATTTAAGCAAATTTCCGTTTCAGAATTATAAAATAAAGTTAATTTGAGTGCTCAGGCGAATTAATCAAGCGAAATGTGGTAAAATTTAAATATTTAGAAATTGAATATTAATATGTCGCCGCAGGCTGCCATGTCGTTTAATAAAGACAGTGTCCCAAGTAGTTTTGCTCTTTAATAGAAACAAGTGAGTTATAACAATAAATATTATTCAGTTGTAGATCAGTTCTTGTTCAGCTCAAGTGCAGTTCTAGTTCAGTTCCAGATCAATTATAAATCAGTTCTAGTTCAGTTCAAGTTTAGTTCTAGTTCAGTTCAAGTACAGTTCTAGTTTAGTTCAAGTACAGTTCTTCTTCAGTTCTAGTTCAGTTCAAGTACAGTTCTACTTCAGTTCTAGTTCAGTTCAAGTACAGTTCTAGTTCAGTTCAAGTACAGTTCTAGTTCAGTTCAAGTACAGTTCTAGTTCAGTTCAAGTACAGTTCTAGTTCAGTTCTAGTTCAGTTCAAGTACAGTTCTAGTTCAGTTCAAGTACAGTTCTAGTTCAGTTCTAGTTCAGTTCAAGTACAGTTCTAGTTCAGTTCAAGTATAGTTCTAGTTCAGTTCTAGTTCAGTTCAAGTACAGTTCTAGTTCAGTTCAAGTACAGTTCTAGTTCAGTTCTAGTTCAGTTCAAGTACAGTTCTAGTTCAGTTCTAATTCAGTTCTTTTTCTGTTCTAGTTCTAGTTCAGTTCTACTTCAGTTCTAGTTCAGTTCTAGTGCAGTTCTAGTTCAGTTCTAATTTAGTTTTAGTTCAATTTTGGTTCAGTTATTTTTCAGTTTTATTCCACTTTTAGTATCTATTGCTCAAATTGCTTCACAGTGCAATATAATTAGAAGTGGGATAAAATGTTAAATTGTTTCAGTAAACCTTTTAAAAGCACTAAATGAATTTAATGGAAATTTCTAATAATATTGGTTTGTGTTGTTGTTTATTTATTTTTAATGCCAGTTTTATTTGGTTAAATTTTATTTTGTTTGATTAAGAAAAGGAACAAAGTTAACAACAACACAAAAAGAAATTTTACCTGTCATCATCAGTAAATTTTAAAGTAAATGGAAACAAACAAAAAACAATCCATAAGATATGAAAAAAAACGTATAAACTCTTAGGATAAGAAAATTCTAAACAACAAAAAAAATTACAAAAAACTTCAATTACTTTAGTTTTATTTTCTTGTTGTTGTTGTTGTTGCTGTCGACGTTAAAACTGCTTAACTGAATTTACTTATTCTCTGCTTTTTCTTTACTGTCATTTTTTCTCATTTTTTTAAACACAGTAAACAGCAATTTGAATACAATGATGAAAAACGATTTTGGTTTTCCACATTCCGTTTAGTTTTTTTCGTGATGTTGTTTTTTTTTTCTTTATTTTAAAATGTTAAAGTTAAGAATCATCATCAACAGCGGTAGCGGCAGTAGCAGCAGCATTAGCAACGGGCAGGAAATCAGGCTAAAGCAAGTAACATTTAGATGTTGTTGTAGTAGCGGTGGTTTCATTGGTATTGGTGTTCTGCTGAAGCAGCAGCGAAAACAAAACCACACGTGCTGTTTGGTGTATTAAATTCCAATTTACAAATAGAGCCACCACAACCAGTAAAAGCAACAAAAAATCTATATGTAAAATTACTTTACACAAACAATCACAAAAAAAAAAGAAAATTCTAAATAAAAAAAAGAAAAAAATTAAAATAACTACAAACACAAAACAATCTACAGGATGAAAGAGCAAATGAAAAGAATGTATATATGAGAAAAGAAAAACAAATGTTTGGTTTGCCAAAACATCAACGTTAATGTCTATTGATTTCAACCTTAGAGCACCACTACATACACCACACTACACTCACCACCCTTGGCCATTACTCATTTACTTTAGAGGCTGCTGAAAATAAAAAATTAACGTAACAAATATTAGACAGTGGGATTCAATTAAACATATTTGAGAGTGAATACGTGACATAATAATTGGAAAATTATACTTAAAAACTGACAGTCAGACTCCACATGTCGTCTTAAAATTTATCTTTTAAGGATTAAAGTCTTTTAATGAAGGTCCTTTAGAAGTTGTTGACATATTTCCAAAAATTTTTCATTTTACCCCACTGTGCATTACATATCATTCATTTAAAGACCATATTTTACAATTTAAAACGAAATAAGAAGAAAAAAGTATCTCGTATTAAACACAAATGTAAACCAAACAATTCAGAGTAAATAAATAAACTAACATAAGTGACAGCCAGGAAGAAATACTGAATCACGTAAATAATTTTTCTGTCACCAACCAAACACAACAACAAAACGTAGAAATCTTAATAGGAGAAAAATTCAAGGATGACAAAAATGTAAAAGAAGGAAACAAAAAGTAAAATTTATAAAAAGAAATTGTAATACTTCAATTTTTCTAAAATTCAAATTTGCAAATTTTGTACATTTTTATTTACACCAATGTAGGGTTAATTACAAGTGCTTACATATTTAATTGTTTATTCTACTTTTATTTCATTTCTTTATTCAAAAGAGATTTTTTTTAATTGTGCAAGGAACAAGTGGACGAAATTTATATGTTATGTTATAACAATTTTACATTCATAAATATTAGTACGAAAAATTCCCTAGTTTTTTTCTAAGTCCAACACTGATATATTTGTTTAGCTGTAAAAAGTACTTAAATCTCACCTATTACTTTTATCATGTATGGATAAATTAAAAGAGGAAAAGAAGAGCATGAATATAGAAAAAAAAGCTTTATTTTAAACTCAGCTTTGCATTGAGTGAAACATAGTGAAAAGGAAGATGAAATTTTTCGTAAGCTATAATAAGTCATCTCAAGGAAAAATTCTTTCTTTTCCAATTTGACAACGAAAGGTGAAACATTAGTGAATTTCTTATAAATTAAAAGAAAAAAAATTAAAAAAAAAAAAAAATAGAAGAAAATCAGCACGTGGTTTTCACTTTAATTGCATATTTTTTTTTAAAAAGTGAATTAAATTTTTATAAACTTAACGTGGAAGTACTATTGTGTGATATAACTATTGGCTGTTATTCAAGAAGAAAACGCAATATTTCAAGAAATCCATATTTCGGTATATCTGTTAAGGTTCTTACTGATAAAGGTATTTTTATATATATTATGCATAAAATCCAATTTTAGAGTAACTATTTTCCATCAATTACCAGGAAGAATCAATCTGTAAAAATTTCTACCAATTTCTTTTAATTATCTCCTGTGTGCAACTGGCCGTATGCGACCACGTGTATGCCACATGTTGGCATTACGTCAGTGGAAGTCATCACCAGGAAAGCCAAAGCCACATCATAGACATATAAAGGAATATCCAAATATTCAACCATCAGCGAATTAATATTTTACTTTCCGTATATATATACTAAATTTTCGCAAATCAATTCTACTTATACTAATCATTCTGTTTCCTAATATTATGAAGTGATTATGCAACTTAATTCTAATTATATTTCAAATTAATAACCACAAAAACCATATTATCATATCCACCTAATAAATATGTAAAATATTCTAAAGTTTTAAAAGTAATTAAAATAATAACTAACACCTTATAAAAATAATCCAATTATGTCGCGAAAATCTAATATTGTTTCGGATTTCAAAATTATATATACACATTAATCTATATATCGAATTTTTATTTTTTATTTTTATTTTTTTTTCTATCGTAAAAATATTCCTAACATTTATTTTCTTTATAAAAAAATATCCATTTAAATATTATAAAAATATATTATATATTAATCTCCCTATTAACAAAATAATGATATAATATATTAGTTTTATACCCCTATCGTAAATATCATATTAAACTAATCCTTATTTTTAATTTAATTAATATAACATGACCCAATAATGAATTAATTGCAAATTTCCCTAAATTTATATTATTAACTGAATACCCTATATTAGCAAAAGCAATTTACAAAAAAAAAATCATCATACAAATGTCATCGAGATGCAGAAGGCCTTCATGCAGCGTTGGACAATTGTTTTTGTAAGTCTCTTTTGATATTTTCATTCTTATTTTTTTTTACTATAATTATAACAAAGAAATTATTAATTGAGAATTATTACCTGATATTTTTAATCTCTTATTTGTAAAAGAGAGTTTTAATATTGAAAAACATAATAAGAGAATAATAAGATGATAATTTCTTTGTTTCTAATTAACCCTAAATTGATCTAATGATCATTATCACTTTATTAAATTATTATTAATATTTTTTTATTAAATTAGTTTTAAGACATTTACATAGTTTTTTTAATTAGATTAATATGAATTGAAATCTTTGTATAATAAATCTAAATTCACTTTAATATGAATTATTAGTCTTATATTGTGAAACTTTTTAAGGTCTTTGGCGAGGTAAAAGTGTGTTAGGGTTTCTTTTTTATAATTAATTTTAGGCCAACAAAAGAAACACGGATGGGAGGGTATTGAGGCCCATAGCAATATCATCTAAGCTATGTTCACAGGTTCTTATTTTATAATAATTAAGGAAGTATTTGTTTATTTATTTAAAGGGCAATTCAAACGCATGTTAATTTTTATATTTGTAATATAATAAAAGGTATACAGGAACAAGATCCCTGCCCACCACTGCCGAACTAGCTAGTTAGCAAGAACATGCGTGCCGTTCCTAGTTATCCCTTGAAAACATGGACTTGTTAATTTCTTTCTTTTCATTATTTTTTTATCGTTTCGATATACATATATTTCTTAAGAACGCTAGGAAAAGGAGCAAATTTTGAAAGGAAATTATGAAACAAGGTTCTTAAAAATGTTTCTCTACTAAAGAGAACACAAAGACCTAATTTTATATATATATTTAATATAAAAATATATTATCTCATTACAAAATCTAAAGTTTGTTCATCAAACTTTAAGTATCTTATGATGCCATTGCTGTTGCTGCCTTGCGTTTTGCTGCTACTTCAATTGCTGCCACTGATACCATTACTGGATATAATGTGAACAAAAACTTAGAGTTCTGACGATTTATTTAGAGTTATTTTAACGTTTTTTTCCGATTTATTATATACGAAAAATCTGGTGATATGATACAGGCATTTCACTAAATAAATAATGGTGAATTCGCACCACGGTTTTGGTCACTAATTAATCTAGTGACATCGATGGAGAAAGTGAAAATATAGCGGTATGTTCTTTGCTGGAAAGTGTAAAAGGAAGGATCTAGTGAATTCAGAAAATTCCAATTTTAATGGTAAAATTGAAAACTCTTGCCGATAAAGCAATCAAAAATCAAGTTCTCAAAACGTATAGGACCTCATAATGTCAATCTACATCTATAGAAGCGCTATAGAATAGAGCTTAACTAGACAAACGAAAATCACAATGTAGAGTTATCAATAGATGTTTAGTTTTGAAAATATCAAAAATGTCCCTAAAATGCGACCTTGAAAAATTTGCAACTTCTGCGATAAATATGCTGAGAAAATATGGAACATATATTTCTTCAAAATATAAACATTCACTTGTAATTGTCTTTGAATCTAAATGGAATTCCTTAAGTTCAGCTAACGAAGGCTAGAAAGCTATTAAAGCGGTTTAGCCTTGTGCAATGAGTTATTCTACTAAGGAAATAGTGGCGAATTCGAGGCACTGCTCTGTTTTTAAAAGGAGGTGATGTGTTTCAAGCCAAACTAGAGATTTTGGTATTCGAAGTCCAAATATTATAGTAAAATTAAAAGCTCTTAACGAAAATGTGATCAAAACTAAAAACTAATTCAGTTTCCATCAGAAATCCAACCAAAATTACACGATCGTAAGCACCTTAAGGCAGACAGTGGCAGAAAATATGAATGATCATTTCCTCCTCCTCCTCATTTCGACAACTCCTTAACAATTGTTTTAAAAAAGACCGATTCTCTCTGCCTCTATTCCAAAACGACCATGTCTAAATACTGCAGCAATTGGGTCCCTCAAGAGAGACTTGAGATTGCTGGATTGTTGGTAATCATTGGCAGGAGTAGACGAGCAACTCCGGTTTATCTCTCTTTTTTTCTGTATAGATTTTGTTAATTATGCCATTCGATTATGGTTCATGTTTATTCCCCTCGCGAAGAACCTTGAATTACGCATGTTGCTGTTTCGCATTATCTTCTGGATTCATTTTATTCGCAATGCTTTTTTAGAGACCATTAGAGTCTCTTTGAGATGTATTTGAATGTGTGGATTATTCGGCTGAGTAGGTTGCTCCTTCTCTTCCGTGTCGAAATCACTACTTTTGAATCGATAAGCTAGCGCTCAACGGATTTTTGGCTTAAAGCATGTTGATTGAAATGTTCTACCCACCAGCGATTATATTCAGCAAATATTTTGTTCAACTGCGTAAAGGTTATTAGTCTTTCCGGAAAAAAAATTCTAATTTTTAATGATGAAAAAATGTGTTTGTATTTGGCTCCTATCGAAAACCAAATAATATCGAAAGATGTTAGCTCAACAATTCCGTATTTGGAAGGTTAATATTTGTGATATTTAATCACTTCGGTCGTATTCGTTTCCAAAGTTAAATTCTCTCCTGTTGCGACAACAACAACAAAATCATCAACATCATTATGACTGTTTTATTTCTCTCTTTTGACTTCTCTCGTTATTTGAGTTAAATGCATTTGATGGACAACTTCTAAATTTTTTATTTTCTTCCTGTTTTTGTTGATATATTCTGTAGCTGCTTTTCTCCTTCCGCCACTTAAACTTTAGATTGCAGACGTTTCAAGTAAATTTTGAAAAACTACAAAAAGAAGTAAGAATGTTGCAGTCGGACAAACCCGACTGACTAAACAATACCCTACATTACAATATTGATTTTAAATAAGAGTTCTAAAAATTTATGAACGACCCTCGTATAATTTGATTTTCTAATCTATGCTTTCATGTATATTATGGTGACACTAACATTTATGTAAAATTTATACGTTTTAAAATGGATTTTTATGGGACCTAGAAGAAACTATGGACCAGCCCAATATAAATAGGAGATTTATGCTCTTTAACGTGATATTTGGAGAGGACTTGTATCGGATTTATGAGAAGTAATGGATCGACTCTTGCATAATTTGGCATATTGTTTTAGAATTTTGTAAAACATATTTTTAGAAATTTTCGTTTAAATTGCTTTTTATTTCGAACCTGTATGAGCCTTAAACCTCATTCCGGTAGGATATTTGTATGGGAGGTACCTGCAATATTGGACTGAATATGGATATTTTCAATAGGTTTCGTCCGAAATAATAATTCGTACTAAATTTAATCAAGATATCTCAAAAATTGCGACCCGTAGAGTGCTCACAACGTTTACATGACAGCGCGCCGGACGGACAGATAGGCGAACATAGTTTATTCGACCCAGAAAGTGATTCTGGGTCAAACGGTACACTAAAAGGTGAGTGCAACACCAATTTTTTTTATGCACAAACACATAACATCACAACCACCTTCGGAGAAGGTTGCAATTGTAATGAGTATAACATTAGTCATTTCCAAGACACTCGCATGAATATACATCCAATACCTTTAGTTTTCAGCCAACCACCTTCGGTGGTGTAGGGTATAAAATACTCTAAAAGGTGAAGTAAATGAAAAATTATCAAACTTGTTCCCTTAAGATTTTCTTATTCCACGAATAGTGGCAAATTTTTGATTTTTTAGTGTTTTGTAGGTGGTGATGGAATGGAACCATAACTAAGATTAGGTCATAGGAATATTCGTTTACAGTTAAACGTTTATTCTTTCCTCATTTTTAATTCTTTTCTCCTTGTTTATTTATTTCTTTTTGCTGAATTGTAACAAATAAAAGATGTCGAAAGTTAAATGACGATTTATGGCACCTCAACACTTGGTCGCACTTGAACTGTAAACATAAGTACATTATTTAAATATTATTAGAGAGTTGTGGACTCACTGGCTGGCTGATTCACCCACTTTTTGGTGTTGTTATTGTGCGTTAATGTAAACAACAACAAAACAGTAACAATCAGTTGCAGGTTTCTAACAAGAAGTTTTAAAACAGTTTTAAATAAAACGAGAAAATATTTTATTCAAACGTTTGGTTGGGGATTGTGCGAGGGCGGGGGGAGAGTTTTGCTAAATAAAATGAATGAAGTAGAACAAAAGTTTAACGACACTAAATTGCTTTTGTTTTACAGTTTGTTTTTTTTTTTTTTTGGTATTCGTTTTTTAGCTCCCTTAACTCTAGATGATTTTACGGATAGTTAAGGACATTTAATAATTTCTTTAGAAATATTTTATTTTGTCTAAAAAGCGTTTATAAATTGTAATTGTTTAGATGAGAGTTTAGGGAATTTTGCAAGAGATTAATTGAGAATTTAAATGGGTTTCATTTCGGTGAGAAATTAAAATTCAAATGATTATTTTTACTATTTTGTAGAATTGTATATTTGTCAGGTATTTAAATTTTAAAGAAAATAGTTATTTGGAAACATCAATTTATGTTTCTTCTTAATTAACACTAGAATTCGTAAGAAAGTCATTTTGACTTCTTTTTTCATTTGATAATATAAAAATACATAATAATTTTTGAACGCTACAAAAAGTCATATTTTCATAATTTTATTGCAGGTTATCAGTCAGCCAAACGAATGCTAATGGAAGTATCCATTTCTGGAATATGCATTTTCTGTAATTAGAAAAGTTTATATACTATTAAATAAGCAAAATCGGTTTAGATAATCTGAAAGAACCTGTATTGAAAACAAGTTATTTATTTAAAAAGAGTAATCTACTAACAATTTCAATGTATTCGGCCAGAGTGAGACCGACATCTGGCATAATGAATTTGGCTCGGCTGCATGTCAAATAGACAAGACTTAAATCTCTGTTCAATTGCAACACCGGAATCTCTTTTAATAGTTCTCTGATTTAACAGCTAGACTTTAACCGTTTGACCACAATAGAGATAGAAGAATTCACTGCGAAACTTCTTGTTCTTTCACGTGAAAAATCTGCTGTCCATTTCAAGCATCACCTGTTTGATCTTTCATTTTGGTTAGATCACCTTAAATGCTGCGCTGAAAATCATTTACAATTTAAAGAATTCACATTTTAGACGATCGTGTTTAATAATTTTACGGAGTATAAACTACGCTCCTTAAGCTCTGTAAAGTCATCTTATATGATTCCTTATATAAATATAATGCCAGATTTTTACGTTAAAGGTCATTTATAAAATTCCTTATATTAAAAAGCTGCATTTAATGTCAAACAAAACTTTATTGTTTTTGGAACAGTTTCTTCCCAGATCAAATAACCTTCCGGCTGATACAGCTGTTACTGAGTTACGTTCCAGAATTACCTTACTTTGCTGGAAATAGTGATAAAATAATTTCAAGAAAAACCCATTACTTGATATTTAAATTGTTCAATTAATTACCTATCGCTTCCTCATGAAGGTTATGTAAGATATCGGTCTATAACTTTATTACTTCACCAATTTTACTGAATTCAAATATCAAACTTTTCCGAACAAAAAAAAAACAGATTGATGAATATAGTTAAATCGAGTCAGATTTTGTTTACATATACTTAAAAAAATGTATGTTGACTGAGAATATAAAAGCAACTAGAAGAAGTAGCGATTTTAAAAAACATGATCAAATTAATTTGCGAATTAATTATCATTTAACGAATTTATTAAATAAATTCACATTTATTTGCCTTAAACAATTTAATTAATTGCTAAAAATTTCTTTTTATTTATGCCTCAACAAATTTCAATGACTCTGTTGTCTCAGAATACAAAAAATTTCCTCAATTACTAATTCTATAACATGGAACTTAAATAAAAGTTCATTAAGGGCGTGTTAACTACATTTCTGATTTTATTTCTACTCCATTTTATTGTATCACAATTTTATTCAAAAAGTTTAATTTTATTATCTCCCACAAAACAATTTTCTTAATTTTTTTTCAACGTCCTTTTTTTTGCTTCAGAAAAATTTCAGTAGCAATTATTTTACCGGCGCACAGTAATTCGTTTCCATTCAAAAATCGCCAACAATATTATATTTATTTTATAGTTTTGAAAACTTGCTCACTGAAGTAATTAAGAAAAAAATTTGAAGAGAATCGGTTTAAGGATTCACATACCTCTCATATATCCTGAATTTAAAATCTTAAATATTTTCCACAATTATGATCGAAAAAGTTTGAAATTTTGTAATAATAACTTCTATGTGCTTAAAAGTATAAACTATATATTTCTTTGATATCGGAAAAAGGATAATGACACCTGCCATATATCCTTTTTATTAAAAGTGCATTAAATAATCCAAAATATTTTTTTTTTTGTAAATGAAATGCAATTTCTTTAAATTTTTTTCAAACTCTTACGAAATTCGTTAAATATGATAAGTGAATTTTTGTAATTTAATATTCGTGTATTTTGTTAAATTTGTTTATAAAATTGCAATTTTGTAGGAAAATCTAATATATATAAAAACAAGCAAACTAAACAAAAAATTGGCAGCTGTTCTCTTTTCATTATTATCTATAAATATATACAATTTTGGCCAAAAAATTAAAAAAATGAAATTATATGTTCTGCCTTTTTTCCATATCCAATATTCGGTATCTCGTTACATTCGTATAGATATTTTAGGAAAATTTTAGGTTTAGAAAATTAATTTTTATCAAATTTAACAAAAAACTGGCAGCTGTTCTCTTTTCATTATTATATATAAATATATACAATTTCGGCTAAGAAGTTTTAAAAATGAAATTATATATTGTCTTTTTTCTATGTCAAATATTCGGTATTTTGTTAAATTCGTATAGATATTTTAGGAAAATTTTACGTTTAGAAAATTATTTTTTTATCAAATTTAACAAAAAACTGGCAGCTGTTCTTTTTTGATTATTGATCTTTAAGTTTGTATAATAAAAAAGAATCAAAAAGTTTTAAAACAAAAATACACGATTCACGTTCTTTTTTATGTTGAATATTTGTTTACTTTAGAAAATTTCATTAAATGCAAAAAATCGCCTGTGTAAAATACAAATAAGTTTGTGTATTTTTCTGGTCTTTTTATTTTTTACTGCAATTCTATTGGTATAATATTTAATTTTTTTTTGATCTTTTGAATACGAAAATGTTGTAGCAAAATATTTCAACTCTAATATGATTTTAGCGCCTTCTGGAGGAGTTTATCATAACTCAAAAATTTTTTTGCGAATATTTTTAAATACTGATGTTATCAACTAAAATTGAAGTAAATTTCAGTCCATTCTGAATACTTTAGCTTTTTGTGTATGAAACGAAACACTGTGCGGCGTCTTTTTTCTGTCGTTCTTTTCGAACGAAATCATTAAAAATATTTTTTCCTGAGAATTATTGATGTATTGCTTTTGGAACGATTTAAAAGTTCTATGAAAACATCGTGTCTCGTTTGTGGAAGGAATTAAAAAAAGACATGTGCGTGTACTCTTAACGAATTTTTTTAACAAAACACTTCTATGAAATAAGAATTCAACAAATCCAGACAGTTCTTGGATCTGTATTTCATTTCATTTTGTTTTTTTAATTCTTCTTTTTTGTTTTTGGTGGTTTTGTTTTAAGTATTTTTCAAATATAAATTTACACACTTGCCACATATAATGTATATATACCACTACACATATAGTAAATTGCGCACACAAAGACATACAAAGTTATATATGCAGACAGTATTCATATATTATTCAACGCTCTATATTAGGAATGTTAGATTTGAACATTTTTGATACTGAACGATCAGTATTGATGACATTTGAAGCTGCCAGTTTACTTCAATATTTCAGTTTATTTAAGATCGATTTTACTTTTCTCATTATTCAAATTTGTTTATCGCGTGTATTTGATTTTAATTTTAAACTTTCTCTATTTTTATTCTCTCGCTGTTCTTACAAAGAGCATAGGTCCAGCACAGCTCGATGCTTTGTTTCAGTTTTTTTAATCACTTTGCAATTTTAGTTCCAGTGAAATAAATGGATATTTTCATTGTAGCAGAATCTGTGATATTTTGGTTTACGTTGCTGTACTGATTTTGGACTACATTATTGCTATCTAACTCCTTCTACGTGTGTTAGGAGATAGAGTGACAATACTAAATGACTATTTTTATTTCTTCGTTGGCTTTTCATCCAAAATCAGAGAGCCTCTTCGATATTTTTAATTTTTAAGAGTTGATGAAGCAAACAACGATTTTTAATATTCGAAGAAACTGACCATCAGCAGACTATAATGCAGACTTAAAAGCGGAGGCACATACGATCAGGGAGGGTATATTCGGGGCTAAGGGGAATTTGGTCGATTTAGCACACATATACTTTTACCGGCAGCTAAGATAAATCCGGGCGTTGTATTCCGAAGACACGATTTCACGAACTCTACTAGTTTGCACGGAAGCTATAAACGATATTTCGGCTAGTTGAATGGTAAACAGCAGCTGGATACCTGGCAATGAGGGACTGAGAAATTAGCTCGTGAGATTAGATTTTTGCCGATTGTGCACATGGAAAGTCGGATACCCTTTATCATAGTAATAGTAATACGAGTTGCTGGAATGGGCGATAGAATTACACAGAACTATGTGGAACACTGACACGATAAGTAAAACTATGAAAATACTATGGGTGATCCAGAAGGAAAAAAGTCTATCGATATTCTAAATTGGAATAGGATAATGGGCTACCGAATAGACATTCAACACTACAGCAATATCTTAGTCGAATACTTGTCAAGGGCGATATCGAATGTAGTGTATGTAGGGAAGACAGCGGGATATTGGAATATGACATATGTCATATACATATACATTATATTTAGAGATTCCCATAATCACTAATGTCCAGAAAATATAGTTTTACCTTTACAAATTTAATGAATCATTTCTTTTATTGTAGGGTACTTTTTGAATTTCATATCATATTTTACTTTCCAAACTTTCTCACTTGTTTTAAATGATGATGATGACGATGAGTGTGTATGAGTGTATATGAGTGTGTGTATTTGTCAAGATGACTAAAAGTGGGCTTTAAAAAAAAAGGAATCGCATGGAATGCTGTATATGTATTTCAAATTAAACGTTGAAGTCTCGTTGTCAGGCACAACCGAATTATACTTAGAAATTCACCTTTTATACGTTTCTAAAACAGATAAATTGAGTTTGTGTGTATGTGTATGAATGTATAAGTGGGTGTTCTTCTATGCCGTGTATTATAAGGCATTCACAATATGTATGTGCATGTGTCAGTGTCTATGGTTATGTCAAAAGTGGCATATACAAAAACAACAACAGCAGCAGCAAGAACAAAAAAAAAATAGACTTGCCAACCAACCAAACAACCATTATTCATCATTCAGTTTTCAAAAACATCAAAAGTTGTTAGGGAGAATTGAAATTTAGCACAGAATTTTAAGTTGAGGTGAGGCGAGTGGATGGTTTTATAACCTCTACAAAGCTTCTTAAATGACCGGTATACTAGGTTTGTCATTTTGTGGGTAACAAGAAGAAAATATTATTTAAGATGTCATAAAGTTTTCTAAGATATATTGGAATAGTATTTGTTGTTTAGATTGACGCCCTCTATGTGTGATATAGCGGCAGGGAAATTTACTAATTTTTCATTCCCTCCACTATTCCCAGCAGATACCAACTGACTATTTTTCTTCCTTCGTTCGCTTTATCCAAAGTCTTGTCAGAGAGCCTCTTCGATATTTTTCAGAAAATGGCAGCTGTACATGGTATAGAGAAAAATGGTACCATTTATAAAAGATTTTTGTTATTCTAAGAAAAACAGTGCTATTTTATCCAATTGAAACCACTTCGTGTAATTATATAAAAGTGATTTTTCTTAAATGGTTTCAAAACTTTTACTAATATTTTGCAATTGGACAGAAAGTTCCCTGACCAATTTTAGTAATTTTTTGCAAATTTCTTGTAGAGTAATCAAATATTCGTCTTCGTCGATTTTAACATTTTCTTTTTCATTTTAGTTTGATTTGTTTTGGGTGGATTATGGTGCGTGTATATAATTAAGTTTAAGGTGTTGGTGTGTCACGCACACATACACACTCATACATACAGGTTGACTTTATTTGTTCTCCTAAGAAAAGAAATAATATACGTTTGATTGTTCTAGAATAATTTCATTTAAAAAAAAAATTGTCCTTTTTGTTACAATTTAATTTAAAATTTTTATTGTTTAATTTTTTTCTTAGAATTGTTGAAATTTTGTTTTTATTTTTAGCAAGAAAAAGTTCACAAAATTACAGCACATAAATGTGACTCCAATTACCAGCAACAGTTAAACTTAACACCTGTTAAAGTGTTAATAAACTTTGATACCTTTTATAGTCTGTCTTTTTTCTCTTTCTCTCTTCCTCTGTCATTTTAATAAGCCTTTTAATCCTTTTTCAGTTTAAGTCTTTAAATCCTTGTGACCATAACATATAAACAACAATTGCAATATGGGCTTTTTATTAAACTAAACTTTAGAATTTTAGTCTTTTTCTATTTATTCCGTTTTTTTTTTCATTTTCTACATCATAAACCGTTTCATTTGGAGTTTTTTCTCTTTCTTTGTGAGACACATAAACTAAATTTAACTCTAAAGTAATGTAAACTATCATTTGAATCCTCTCTCTATCTCTCAACACAGTGTTGCCAATTTGAAGAATTTTCCGCTTAATTTAGTGATTTGGAAGTGTCCATTGCGGGAAAAAATTAGGTTTAGAGATCGAGGGAAGTTGCAAGAATTTGTGAACCTCCTTAGGTGATAAAAAGTTAGCGCAAATAAATAGTAAAATATAAAAAATACAACATCCTTGCCTGCAACATGTTGCATGGTGCCACAGAAATAATTCTGTAACGTTGGATTATATGGTTTGATTCATTCGAAATTAGATACACTGATAGCAAAGGACTGTAAATTTATAACTTTGAAAGCGGATCAAGATCTATAGGAAGGTGAAACATTTCTTTGGATTTAATAAAAAACCAAAACTTTTGAATTTTGACAACCTCTATGGTGTTCAGAGTTTAAAAGTTTTAAAGCTGCACTCCTCTAATCCAATATAAAATTCAATATTGTAGATTTTTAGCGATTTTTGACAATTAGAGAAAAGTTGGCAACACTGCTCTTATACTTTATTTAAGCTTTTTTCTACTTTACACTAATAAATACAAATTTGCTTTGACCTTTTTTTATTGCAACAGTCTCTGCTCTTCAAATTAAGAATCACGCACGAATGCGTTTTATATTTTTTTAGGTTTTTCTAAAAAATAACAACAAATTGGGGTTGAAGTTTTAAAGTGGAAAAAATTACATTTTAAAATTATGATAAATGAATTTTGATTTATTCATGTCAAAAGATTTAAAATGATGGCAAACACTTTTTTCATGTTATTCTGTCTCTTTTTTCTGGAAATCTTAACGTTTGAATACTTGAAAATTGTAACAAAATTCTTATAAATATAAAATTTGAAACGTTTTGAAAACATAATTATAACTGTTAAACATGTCAGTGCCCCGTAGTTAAATCATAAATAATAATTTTAAAGCAAATTGTCCAGACATTATTACCTGAGGTGGATAAATTTGACAAGCTGTAAGTCATATTTAATGGAGGGTAAAGTTTCGCTTTCCTTAAAAATCTTTTAGATATTTTTGTTCGCTAAATTCGAATCAGATTTATTTCTACATTAATTAATAAAAATTGTTTTTAGTGAAAAATAACTTTTCATTTAAAAGATTTTAATTTAAAAAAATAATTTTTTAAAAAACTTTATTTTTATTAAAAAAATAGAGAAGCAACAATAAGTTCTCTCTGCTAATTTATAAACAAATGTTCGATCAATTTTCTCTGACAATTTATAGAAGTCTATCGATAAACTTTTTCTTCCAAAATAAAGACATTTTTCGATAAATTCTCTCTCCCAATTTAAAGAAAATTTTCGATTAATTTCATCTAGAAATTTATAGAAAATATTCCCTTTTCCAATTTGCAGAAAATTTTCGATAAATTCTCTCTGGCAATTTATAGAAAATTTATGAT
>PYHX02000495.1:16889648-16913643 GCA_004302925.2 Cochliomyia hominivorax
ATAATAAAAGACTAAAAAAATAGAAAACAGCGGTAAAACTCGAAAACAGTTAAAGCAACAACAAGGAGGAAAAATAACGATAATTTTGAACCAACGTTAATAAAGGTATATAATGTTATTTTTAATGAAAATTCCAAAAACATGTGTCTTAATTTATTTGTATACAAAATTCTCTATATAATTTTAACCTGCAGATCTCATCTAGAACTGAACTAGAACTAAACTAGAACTGAACTAGAACTGTACTAGAACAGTAGTAGAACTGAACTAGAACTGAAATAGAACTTAATAAGAACTGAACTAGAACCGAACCAAAACTGAACTAGAACTAAGTCAAAAAGGAATGAACTATAATTTGCAATAAAATCTGAACTTCAATCTGAGCTACAATTTTAACCAGAATCTCAACTGAATCTGAATTATAATCTGAACGAGAGTTTAGCATGAAACATAATTAGATTCTGAATGAGAATTTAAAACAAAGTACAAAGTACGTAATTTTCTCTTATTATCAAATACTTTCCATACAATTTCGTTAATCAATTTCCTTTCAAACTTCATAAAATGATTATGCTATTTTCTACAGCTTCTGATTTTAATTTTAGTCATTAATTCCTTTTTGAATTTTAATCAGTTTTTAATTATTTTAGTTTTTAAGTTGTTAGACAATGTGATCCTTTCAATTAATACCATTTTGAACTGTGGCTGACATTTTTCATGTTTCTAATTATTTATTACAAACAGCAACAACACCAACAACAAAAGTAAAGTTAATAACGGACAGCAAAAAAAATCAGTTTTTTGTAATTAATTCAATCAATTGTTTGGTTGGAAAAATTCGTTAATATGAAAAACTTCGTTCAATAGTTTTTTTAATTAATCAATTGTTGCTTAAAACAACAATAATAATATTGATGGTGATTAATTTCTTATATATGGGAGATGGAAAATATTGAGGTTAATTTAATTGGATTTATTGTTAAATTAAAAGTTATAAAACTGTTAACGAAAATTAACTGTGACCTGGTGACAAGATTTTTATTTAAGCAAATTTCCGTTTCAGAATTATAAAATAAAGTTAATTTGTGTGCTCAGGCGAATTGATCAAGCGAAATGTGGTAAAATTTAAATATTTAGAAATTGAATATTAATATGCCGCCGAAGGCTGCCATATCGTTTAATAAAGACAGTGCCCCAAGTAGTTTTGCTCTTTAATAGAAACAAGTGAGTTATAACAATAAATATTATTCAGTTGTAGATCAGTTCTTGTTCAGCTCAAGTGCAGTTCTTGTTCAGTTCCAGATCAATTGTAAATCAGTTCTAGTTCAGTTCAAGTTTAGTTCTAGTTCAGTTCAAGTACAGTTCTAGTTTAGTTCAAGTACAGTTCTTCTTCAGTTCTAGTTCAGTTCAAGTACAGTTCTACTTCAGTTCTAGTTCAGTTCAAGTACAGTTCTAGTTCAGTTCAAGTACAGTTCTAGTTCAGTTCAAGTACAGTTCTAGTTCAGTTCTAGTTCAGTTCAAGTACAGTTCTAGTTCAGTTCAAGTATAGTTCTAGTTCAGTTCTAGTTCAGTTCAAGTACAGTTCTAGTTCAGTTCAAGTACAGTTCTAGTTCAGTTCTAGTTCAGTTCAAGTACAGTTCTAGTTCAGTTCTAATTCAGTTCTTTTTCTGTTCTAGTTCTAGTTCAGTTCTACTTCAGTTCTAGTTCAGTTCTAGTGCAGTTCTAGTTCAGTTCTAATTTAGTTTTAGTTCAATTTTGGTTCAGTTATTTTTCAGTTTTATTCCACTTTTAGTATCTATTGCTCAAATTGCTTCACAGTGCAATATAATTAGAAGTGGGATAAAATGTTAAATTGTTTCAGTAAACCTTTTAAAAGCACTAAATGAATTTAATGGAAATTTCTAATAATATTGGTTTGTGTTGTTGTTTATTTATTTTTAATGCCAGTTTTATTTGGTTAAATTTTATTTTGTTTGATTAAGAAAAGGAACAAAGTTAACAACAACACAAAAAGAAATTTTACCTGTCATCATCAGTAAATTTTAAAGTAAATGGAAACAAACAAAAAACAATCCATAAGATATGAAAAAAAAACGTATAAACTCTTAGGATAAGAAAATTCTAAACAACAAAAAAAATTACAAAAAACTTCAATTACTTTAGTTTTATTTTCTTGTTGTTGTTGTTGTTGCTGTCGACGTTAAAACTGCTAAACTGAATTTACTTATTCTCTGCTTTTTCTTTACTGTCATTTTTTCTCATTTTTTTCTAAACACAGTAAACAGCAATTTGAATACAATGATGAAAAACGATTTTGGTTTTCCACATTCCGTTAAGTTTTTTTTTTCGTGATGTTGTTTTTTTTTCTTTATTTTAAAATGTTAAAGTTAAGAATCATCATCAACAGCGGTAGCGGCAGTAGCAGCAGCATTAGCAACGGGCAGGAAATCAGGCTAAAGCAAGTAACATTTAGATGTTGTTGTAGTAGCGGTGGTTTCATTGGTATTGGTGTTCTGCTGAAGCCGCAGCGAAAACAAAACCACACGTGCTGTTTGGTGTATTAAATTCCAATTTACAAATAGAGCCACCACAACCAGTAAAAGCAACAAAAAATCTATATGTAAAATTACTTTACACAAACAATCACAAAAAAAAGAAAATTCTAAATAAAAAAATAAAAGAAAAAAATTAAAATAACTACAAACACAAAACAATCTACAGGATGAAAGAGCAAATGAAAAGAATGTATATATGAGAAAAGAAAAATAAATGTTTGGTTTGCCAAAACATCAACGTTAATGTCTATTGATTTCAACCTTAGAGCACCACTACATACACCACACTACACTCACCACCCTTGGCCATTACTCATTTACTTTAGAGGCTGCTGAAAATAAAAAATTAACGTAACAAATATTGGACAGTGGGATTCAATTAAACATATTTGAGTGTGAATACGTGACATAATAATGGGAAAATTATACTTAAACACTGACAGTCAGACTCCACATACCGTCCAAAAATGTTGCTTTTAAGGATTAAAGTCTCTTAATGAAGGTCCTTTAGAAGTTGTTGACTTATTTCCAAACATTTTTCATTTTACCCCACTGTGCATTACATATCATTCATTTGAAGACCATATTTTACAATTTAAAATGAAATAAGAAGAAAAAAAGTATCTCGTATTAAACACAAAAGTAAACCAAACAATTCAGAGTAAATAAATAAACTAACATAAGTGACAGCCAGGAAGAAATACTGAATCACGTAAATAATTTTTCTGTCACCAACCAAACACAACAACAAAAGACGTAGAAATCTTAATAGGAGAAAAATTCAAGGATGACAAAAATGTAAAAGAAGGAAACAAAAAGTAAAATTTATAAAAAGAAATCTAAAGTTTGTTCATCAAACTTTAAGTATCTTATGATGCCATTGCTGTTGCTGCCTTGCGTTTTGCTGCTACTTCAATTTCTGCTACTACCGGATATAATGTGAACAAAAACTTAGAGTTCTGACGATTTATTTAGAGTTATTTTA
Organism: Cochliomyia hominivorax; assembly: GCA_004302925.2. Taxonomy (NCBI): domain Eukaryota; kingdom Metazoa; phylum Arthropoda; class Insecta; order Diptera; family Calliphoridae; genus Cochliomyia; species Cochliomyia hominivorax. The sequence goes on from PYHX02000495.1 coordinate 16,893,189, forward strand.
ACGGTTTTTTCCGATTTATTATATACGAAAAATCTGGTGATATGATACAGGCATTTCACTAAATAAATAATGGTGAATTTGTACCACGGTTTTGGTCACTAATTAATCTAGTGACATCGATGGAGAAAGTGAAAACATAGCAGAATGTTCTTTGCTGGAGAGTGTAAAAGGAAGGATCTAGTAAATTCAGAAAATTCCAATTTTGATGGTAAAATTGAAAACTCTTGCCGATAAAGCAATCAAAAATCAAGTTCCCAAAACGTATAGGACCTCATAATGTCAATCTACATCTATAGAAGGGCTATAGAATTGAGCTAAACTAGACAAACGAAAATCACAATGTAGAGTTATCAATAGATGTTTAGTTTTGAAAATATCAAAAATGTCCCTAAAATGCGACCTTGAAAAATTTGCAACTTCTGCGATAAATATGCTGAGAAAATATGGAACATATATTTCTTCAAAATATAAACATTCACTTGTAATTGTCTTCGAATCTAAATGGAATTCCTTAAGTTCAGCTAACGAAGGCTAGAAAGCTATTAAAGCGGTTTAGCCTTGTGCAATGAGTTATTATACTAAGGAAATAGTGGCGAATTCGAGGCACTGCTCTGTTTTTAAAAGGAGGTGATGTGTTTCAAGCCAAACTAGAGATTTTGGTATTCGAAGTCCAAATATTATAGTAAAATTATAAGCTCTTAACGAAAATGTGATCAAAACTTAGAAAAAATAATTCTGTTTCCATCAGAAAACCAACCAAAATTGCACGATCGTAAGCACCTTAATGACAGGCAGTGGCAGAAAATATGAATAATCATTTCCTCCTCCTCATTTCGACAACTCCTTCAAAATTGTTTGAAAGAAGACCGATTCTCTCTGCCTCTATCCCAAAACGACCATGTCTAAATACTGCAGCAATTGGGTCCCTCAAGAGAGACTTGAGATTGCTGGATTGTTGGAAATCATTGGCAGGAGTAGACGAACAATTCTGGTTTCTCTCTCTTTCTTCCTGTATAGATTTTGTTAATTATGGCATTCGATTATGGTTCATGTTTATTCAATTCACCTTCATCTTGAATTACGCATGTTGCTGTTTCGCATTATCTTCTGGATTCATTTTTTTCGCAATGCTTTTTTAGAGACCATTGGAGTCTCTTTAGGATGTATCCCAATGTGTGGATTATTCGACTGATTAGGTTGCTCCTTCTCTTCCGTGTCGAATTCACTACTTTTGAATTGAAAAAACAGCTCATTCTGGATTTTTGTCTTAAAGCATGTTGACTGTAATCTGCTACCAACCAACGATTATATTCAGCAAATATTTTGTTCAACTGCGTAAAGGTTATCATTCTTTCCGAAAAAAAAATTCTAATTTTTAATGGTGAAAAAATATGTTTGTATTTGGCTCCTATCGAAAACCAAATAATAGCGAAAGATGTTAGCTCAACAATTCCGTATTTGGAAGGTTAACATTTGTGATATATAATGAATTCGGTCGTATCCGTTTCCAAAGTAAAATTCTCTCCTGTTGCGACAACGACAACAAAATCATCAACATCATTATGACTTTTTTATTTCTCTCTTTTCACTTCTCTCGTTATTTGAGTTAAATGCATTTGATGGACAACTTCTAAATTTTTTATTTTCTTCCTGTTTTTGTTGATATATTCTGTAGCTGCTTTTCTCCTTCCGCCACTTTAAACTTAAGATTGCAGACATTTCAAGTAAATTTTGAAAAACTACAAAAAGAAGTAAGAATGTTGCAGTCAGACAAACCCGACTGACTAAACAATACCCTTCATTACAATATTGATTTTAAATAAGAGTTCTAAAAAGTTATGAACGACCCTCGAATAATTTGATTTTCTAATCTATGCTTTCGTGTATATTATGGTGACACTAACATTTATGTAAAATTTATACGTTTTAAATGGATTTTATGGGACCTAGAAGAAACTATGGACCAGCCCTCGTATAATTTCGTACATCGAGTTTTGCTGTATTTATTCTAATTTGACCAATTTTTATTACGATGCCAATATAAATATGAGATTTATTCTCTTTAAAGTGATATTTGGGGAGGACTTGCATGGGATTTATGATATGAAATGGATCGACTCTCGCATAATTTGGCACATTATTTGGAATATCACAAAACATATTTTTTCAAAATTTTTTCATTTAAATTGCTTTATATTTCGAATTTGTATGAGTCTTTAACCTCATTCCGGTAGGATATTTGTATGGGAGGTACCCTGCAATATTGGATAATTTCAAAAGGTTTCGACCGAAATAATAATTCATACTAAATTTAATCAAGATATCTTAAAAATTGCGACCTGTAGAGTACTCACAACGTTTACATGACAGCGCGCCGGACGGACAGATAGGCGAACATAGTTTATTAGACCCAGAAAGTGATTCTGGGTCGAACGATATACTTAAAGGTGAGTGTAACACCAATTTTTTATGCACAAACACATAATATCACAACCACCTTCGGAGAAGGTTGCAATTGTAATGAGTATAACATTAGTCATTTCCAAGACACTCGCATGAATATACATCCAATATCTTTAGTTTTCAGCCAACCACCTTCGGTGGTGTAGGGTATAAAATACTCTAAAAGGTGAAGTAAATGAAAAATTATCAAACTTGTTCCCTTAAGATTTTCTTATTCCACGAATAATGGCAAATTTTTGATCTTTTAATATTTTGTTGGTGGTAATGGAATGGAACCATTATCAAGATTAGGTCATAGGAATATTCGTTTACAGTTAAACGTTTATTCTTTCCTCGTTTTAAATTCTTTTCTCCTTGTTTATTTATTTCTTTTTTGCTGAATTGTAACAAATAAAAGATGTCGAAAGTTTAATGACGATTTATGGCACCTCAACACTTGGTCGCACTTGAACTGTAAACATAAGTACATTATTTAAATATTATTAGAGAGTTGTGGACTCACTGGCTGGCTGATTCACCCACTTTTTGGTGTTGTTATTGTGCGTTAATGTAAACAATAACAAAAACAGTAACAATCAGTTGCAGGTTTCTAACAAGAAGTTTTAAAACAGTTTTAAATAAAACGAGAAAATATTTTATTCAAACGTTTGGTTGGGGATTGTGCGAGGGCGGGGGGAGAGTTTTGCTAAATAAAATGAATGAAGTAGAACAAAAGTTTAACGACACTAAATTGCTTTTGTTTTACAGTTTTTTTTTTTTTTTTTTGGTATTCGTTTTTTAGCTCCCTTAACTCTAGATGATTTTACGGATAGTTAAGGACATTTAATAATTTCTTTAGAAATATTTTATTTTGTCTAAAAAGCGTTTATAAATTGTAATTGTTTAGATGAGAGTTTAGGGAATTTTGCAAGAGATTAATTGAGAATTTAAATGGGTTTCATTTCGGTGAGAAATTAATATTCAAATGATTATTTTTACTATTTTGTAGAATTTTATATTTGTCAGGTATTTAAATTTTAAAGAAAATAGTTATTTGGAAACATCAATTTATATTTCTTCTTAATTAACACTTGATTGCGTAAGAAAATAATTTTCATTTCGTTTCTACCGTTTTCGACCACTTGATAACATAAAAATATAAAATAATTTTTATATCATAAAATAATGGAAATCGGTTAAGACAATCTGAAAGATCATCTGTTGGAAAATCTACCAAAAATTTCAATGTATTCGACCAGAGCGATACCGAAATCTTGTATTATGACTTGACTCGGCTGCATGTTGTATCTTACAAGACAGGTCAAAAACGTAAGGAAACCAATGCATCATATATGGTTATTGCGTTACATCTTACAACTGAAGAGTCAAGTCTACTATCAGTTTTACATGTCTTCGTGCATATGGATTGGTCTACCGTAAATATGCCCTACATATTTGGTTAAGAAATTTTACGAGAGATAGACCACTGAGGCAAATATTATTTGGTATTTTCATCTCTTTAACTTTGTGAAGTCATCTTGTTAACTGCCGTTATTAAAATATCATGTTCGATTTGTTTATTAGATGCACTAAAAAGTAACTTTCCTCTTTAGATTTTAGTTAGACGAAGCGAAGGCCTTGATATAAAGTCTAGTAGACCAGACTTAAATCTCTGTTCAAACTTCGAATGTTCTTTTCTTCTAATTTTTACGCCCGACACTTCCTTAACTGTTCTCTGCTTTAACAGTAAGATTTTTACAGTTAGATCACAATATAGATCTTAAAAAATTCGCAGTAAGACTTCTTGCCTCAGCAGAAGTAATCCACTATCCATTTCAAGCATCATCAAGTTTGATCTTACATTTTGGTTAAATGCTGCGCTGAAAATCATTTATAATTTAAAGAATTCACATTTTAGACGATCATGTTTAAGAATTTTACGGAGTATAAACTACGCTCCTTAAGCTTTGTAAAGTCATCTCATATGGTTCGTTAATGCTCACGAAAACATTCCTTATATTAAAAAGCTGCATTAAATGTCAAACAAGACTTTATTGTTTTTGGAACAGTTTCTTCCCAGATCAAATAACCTTCCGGCTGATACAGCTGTTACTGAGTTACGTTCCAGAATTACCTTACTTTGCTGGAAATATTAATAAAATAATTTCAAGAAAAATCCATTACTTGATATTTAAATTGTTCAATTAATTACCTATCGCTCTCTCATGAAAGTTGTGTAAGATATCGTCCTACAACTTTTTTATTACACCGATTTTACTGAATTCAAATATCAAACTTTTCCGAACAACAAACAATATGAATGTAGTCAATTACTTCAGTTGTGGACAGAAAGCTGATTGATGAATATAGTTAAATCGAGTCAGATTTTGTTTACATATAATTAAAAGAATGTATGTTGACTGAGAATATAAAAGCAAATAGAAAAGTAGCGATTTGAAAAAACATGATCAAAAATAGTCCCATGAGAAAATTAGCCAAAATTCAATTAATTTGCGAATTAATTATCATTTAACGAATTTATTAAATAAATTCACATTTATTTGCCTTAAAAATTTAATTAATTGCTAAAAATTTCTTTTTATTTATGCCTCAACAAATTTCAATGACTCTGTTGTCTCAGAATACAAAAAATTTCCTCAATTACTAATTCTATAACATGAAACTTAAATAAAAGTTCACTAAGGGCGTGTTAACTACATTTCAGATTTTATTTCTACTCCATTTTATTGTATCACAATTTTATTCAAAAAGTTTAATTTTATTATCTCCTACAAAACAATTTTCTTAATTTTTTTCAACGTCCTTTTTTTTGCTTCAGAAAAATTTCAGTAGCAATTATTTTACCGGCGCACAGTAATTCGTTTCCATTCAAAAATCGCCAAAAATATTATATTTATTTTATGGTTTTGAAAACTTGCTCACTGAAGTAATTAAGAAAAAAAATTTGAAGAAAATCGGTTTAAGGGTTCACGTACCTCTCATATATCCTGAATTTAAAATCTTAAATATTTTCCACAATTATGATCGAAAAAGTCTGAAATTTTGTAATAATAACTTCTATGTGCTTACAAGTATAAACTATATATTTCTTTGATATCGGAAAAAGGATAATGACACCTGCCATATATCATTTTTATTAAAAGTGCATTAAATAATCCAAATTATTTTTTTTGTAAATGAAATGCAATTTCTTTCAAATTTTTTCAAACTCTAACGAAATTCGTTAAATTTGATAAGCGAATTTTTGTAACTTAATATTCGTGTATTTTGTGAAATTTGTTTATAAAATTGCAATTTTGTAGGAAAATCTAATATATATAAAAACAAGCAAACTAAACAAAAAATTGGCAGCTGTTCTCTTTTCATTATTATCTATAAATATATACAATTTTGGCTAAAAAATTAAAAAAAATGAAATTATATGTTCTGCCTTTTTTCCATATCCAATATTCGGTATCTTGTTACATTCGTATGGATATTTTAGGAAAATTTTACGTTTAGAAAATTATTTTTTATCAAATTTAACAAAAAACTGGCAGCTGTTCTTTTTTGATTATTGATCTTTAAGTTTGTATAATAAAAAAGAATCAGAAAGTTTTTAAACAAAAAATACACGATTCACGTTCTTTTTTATGTTGAATATTTGTTTACTTTAGAAAATTTCATTAAATGCAAAAAATCGCCTGTGTAAAATACAAATAAGTTTGTGTATTTTTCTAGTCTTTTTATTTTTACTGTAAATCTATTGGTATAAATAATTAAAAATAAATTAAAAAGCAAATAAAAAATCATTTAAAGAAATCAAATTTTGTGCTTTTGAATACGAAAATGTTGTAGCAAAATATTTCAACTCTAATATGATTTTAGCGCCTTCTGGAGGTGTTTATCATAACTCAAAAAAAATTTTGATGAATATTTTTAAATATTGATGTTATCAACTAACATTAAAGTAAATTTCAGTCCATTCTGAATACTTTATCTTTTTTCCATGAAACGAAACACTGTGCGGCGTCTTTTTTCTGTCGTTCTTTTCGAACGAAATCATTAAAAATATTTTTTCCTGAGAATTATTGATGTATTGCTTTTGGAACGATTTAAAAGTTCTATGAAAACATTGTGTCTCGTTTGTGGAAGGAATTAAAAAAAGACATGTGCGTGTACTCTTAACAAATTTTTTTGAACAAAACACTTCTATGAATTAAGAATTCAACAAATCCAGACAGTTGTTGGATCTGTATTTCATTTCATTTTGTTTTTTTTTTTTAATTCTTCTTTTTTGTTTTTGGTGGTTTTGTTTTAAGTATTTTTCAAATATAAATTTACACACTTGCCACATACTATGTATATATACCACTACACATATAGTAAATTGCGCACACAAAGACATACAAAGTTATATATGCAGACAGTATTCATATATTATTCAACGCTCTATATTAGGAATGTTAGATTTGAAATATTTTTGATAAATCTCATTAAAAAAGCGGAGGTACATACGAGGGAGGGATTATTAGGGGCTAGGGAGACCTTGTTCGATTTAGCACACATATACTTTTAACGACAGCCAAAATGAATCCGGGCGTTGTATTACGAAGACACGATTTCACGGACTCTACTAGTTTGCACGGAAGCTATAAACGATATCTCGGCTAGTTGAATGGTAAACAGCAGCTGGATACCTGACAATGAGGGACTGAGAAATTAGCTCGTGAGATTAGATTTTTGCCGATTGTGCACATGGAAAGTCGGATGTCCTTTATCATAGTAATAGTAATACAAGTTGCTGGAATGGTCGATAGAATTACACAGAACTATGTGGAACACTGACGGTGATCCAGAAGGGAAAAAGTCTATGTATATTTTAAATTTGAATAGGACAATGGGCTACCGAATAGACATTCAACACTACAGCAATATCTTAGTCGAATACTTGTCAAGGGCGATATCGAATGTAGTGTATGTAGGGAAGACAGCGGGATATTGGAATATGACATATATCTCTGACCAGCCTTTGCAAACCTGAAATCCTAAAACTCTATACAAATATACATTATATTTAGAGATTCCCATAATCACTAATGTCCAGAAAATATAGATTTACCTTTACAAATTTAATGAATCATTTCTTTTTTTTGTTATAGGGTACTTTTTGAATTTCATATCATATTTTTCTTTCCAAACTTTCTCACTTGTTTTAAATGATGATGATGACGATGAGTGTGTATGAGTGTATATGAGTGTGTGTATTTGTCAAGATGACTAAAAGTGGGCTTTAAAAAAAAGGAATCGCATGGAATGCTGTATATGTATTTCAAATTAAACGTTGAAGTCTCGTTGTCAGGCACAACCGAATTATACTTAGAAATTCACCTTTTATACGTTTCTAAAACAGATAAATTGAGTTTGTGTGTATGTGTATGAATGTATAAGTGGGTGTTCTTCTATGCCGTGTATTATAAGGCATTCACAATATGTATGTGCATGTGTCAGTGTCTATGGTTATGTCAAAAGTGGCATATACAAAAACAACAACAGCAGCAGCAAGAACAAAAAAATAGACTTGCCAACCAACCAAACAACCATCATTCATCATTCAGTTTTCAAAAACATCAAAAGTTGTTAGGGAGAATTGAAATTTAGCACAGAATTGTAAGTTGAGGTGAGGCGAGTGGATGGTTTTTATAACCTCTACACAGCTTTTTAAATGACCGGTATATTAGGTTTGTCATTTTGTGGGTAACAAGAAGAAAATATTATTTTGGATGTCATAAAGTTTTCTATGATATATTGGAATAGTATTTGCTGTTTAGATTGACGCCCTCTATGTGTGATATAGCGGCAGGGAAATTTACTAATTTTTCATTCCCTCCACTATTCCCAGCAGATACCAACTGACTATTTTTCTTCCTTCGTTCGCTTTATCCAAAGTCTTGTCAGAGAGCCTCTTCGATATTTTTCAGAAAACGGCAGCTGTACATGGTATAGAGAAAAATGGTACCATTTATAAAAGATTTTTGTTATTCTAAAAAAACAGTGCTATTTTATCCAATTGAAATCACTTCGTGTAATTATATAAAAGAGATTTTTCCTAAATGGTTTCAAAACTTTTATTAATATTTTGCAATTGGACAGAAAGTTCCCTGACCAATTTAAGTAATTTTTTGCAAATTTCTTGTAGAGTAATTAAATATTCGTCTTCGTCGATTTTAACATTTTCTTTTACATTTTGGTTTGATTTGTTTTGGGTGGATTATGGTGCGTGTATATAATTAAGTTTAAGGTGTTGGTGTGTCACGCACATATACACACTCATACATACAGGTTGACTTTTTTTGTTCTCCTAAGAAAAGAAATAATATACGTTTGATTGTTCTAGAATAATTTCATTTAAAAAAAAAATTTGTCCTTTTTGTTACAATTTAATTTAAAATTTTTATTGTTTAATTTTTTTCTTAGAATTGTTGAAATTTTGTTTTTATTTTTAGCAAGAAAAAGTTCACAAAATTACAGCACATAAATGTGACTCCAATTACCAGCAACAGTTAAACTTAACACCTGTTAAAGTGTTAATAAACTTTGATACCTTTTATAGTCTGTCTTTTCTCTCTCTCTCTCTCTCTCTCTCTTCCTCTGTCATTTTAATAAGCCTTTTAATCCTTTTTCAGTTTAAGTCTTTAAATCCTTGTGACCATAACATATAAACAACAATTGCAATATGGGCTTTTTATTAAACTAAACTTTAGAATTTTAGTCTTTTTCTATTTATTCCTTTTTTTCATTTTCTACATCATAAACCGTTTCATTTGGAGTTTTTTCTCTTTCTTTGTGAAACACATAAACTAAACTTAACTCTAAAATAATGTAAACTATCATTTGAATCCTCTTTCTATCTCTCAACACAGTGTTGCCAATGTAAAGAATTTTCCGCTTAATTTGGTGATTTGGAAGTGTCCATTGCGGGAAAAAAATAGGTTTAGAGATCGAGGGAAGTTGCAAGAATTTGTGAACCTCCTTAGGTGATAAAAAGTTAGCGCAAATAAATAGTAAAATATAAAAAATACAACATCCTTGCCTGCAACATGTTGCATGGTGCCACAGAAATAATTCTGTAACGTTGGATTATATGGTTTGATTCATTCGAAATTAGATACACTAATAGCAAAGGACTGTAAATTTATAACTTTGAAAGCGGATCAAGATCTATAGGAAGGCGAAACATTTCTTTGGATTTAATAAAAAACAAAACTTTTGAATTTTGACAACCTCTATGGTGTTCAGAGTTTAAAAGTTTTAAAGCTGCACTCCTCTAATCCAATATAAAATTCAATATTGTAGATTTTTAGCGATTTTTGACAATTAGAGAAAACTTGGCAACACTGCTCTCATACTTTATTTAAGCTTTTTTCTACTTTACACTAATAAATACAAATTTGCTTTGACCTTTTTTTATTGCAACAGTCTCTGCTCTTCAAATTAAGAATCACGCACGAATGCGTTTTATATTTTTTTAGGTTTTTCTAAAAAATAACAACAAATTGGGGTTGAAGTTTTAAAGTGGAAAAAATTACATTTTAAAATTATGATAAATGAATTTTGATTTATTCATGTCAAAAGATTTAAAATGATGGCAAACACTTTTTTCATGTTATTCTGTCTCTTTTTTCTGGAAATCTTAACGTTTGAATACTTGAAAATTGTAACAAAATTCTTATAAATATAAAATTTTAAACGTTTTGAAAACATAATTATAACTGTTAAACATGTCAGTGCGCCGTAGTTAAATCATAAATAATAATTTTAAAGCAAATTGTCCAGACATTATTACCTGAGGTGGATAAATTTGACAAGGTGTAAGTCATGTTTAATGGAGGGTAAAGTTTCGCTTTCCTTAAAAATCTTTTAGATATTTTTGTTTGCTAAATTCGAATCAGATTTATTTCTACATTAATTAATAAAAATTGTTTTTCAATTTTCTCTGACAATTTATAGTATAGTTTATCGATAAACTTTTCCTTCCAAAATAAAGACATTTTTCGATAAATTCTCTCTCCCAATTTAAAGAAAATTGTTGATAAATTCTCTCTTCGAATTTATAGAAAATTTTCGATAAATTTTATCTGGCAATTTATAGAAAATTTTCGATAAATTCTCTCTGGCAATTTATAGAAAATTGTTGATAAATTCTCTCTTCCAATTTATAGAAAATTTTCGATAAATTCTCTCTGGCAATTTATAGAAAATTGTTGATTAATTCTCTCTTCCAATTTATAGAAAATTTTCGATAAATTTTCTCTGGCAATTTATAGAAAATTTTCGATAAATTCTCTCTTCCAATTTATAGAAAATTTTCGATAAATTCTCTCTGGAAATTTATAGAAAATTTTCGATAAATTCTCTCTGGAAATTTATAGAAAATTTTCGATAAATTCTCTCTGGAAATTTATAGAAAATTTTCGATAAATTCTCTCTGGAAATTTATAGAAAATTTTCGATAAATTCTCTCTGGCAATTTATAGAAAATTTTCGATAAATTCTCTCTGGCAATTTATAGAAAATTTTCGATAAATTCTCTCTGGCAAATTATAGAAAATTTTTGATAAATTCTCTCTGGCAATTTATAGAAAAGTTTCGATAAATTCTCTCTGGAAATTTATAAAAAATTTTCGATAAATTCTCTCTTCTAATTCTTTCTTTCTAAAGAAAATTTTCGATACATTTTTCATTAATTCTCTCTTTCAGTTTATGAAAAACTTGGTTCCGATATATTTGACCAAATCCTTTTGTCATAATTATGAATTTGTACTCACATATGCAACTAACTACTACTAACATATGCGAAAAAAATCCTAGTATATTTGTGTGTATTTAGTTTAAAATGAAAATATGTTTATAGCAATAACAACTCAGTTTATGTAGTAGATACGACTAAAGATAGAATAAAACAACACAATACCAACAAGTGTATTAAGGATATTTTAATTTGCTTGTGTGTGTATGTACAGAAAAATTTATAACTGTAACTTTGTTATGCAGATATAAAATATGTTGGAAAAAATTATATAAATATGGGATATTCCATTAAAAAATTTATTTTAAGCTAAAAGTTGAATAGAAAAGGAATATCACAGTGCGTATGATTAATATTTGAAATTATTGTATTAATCATACGTCACTTATTAGGAGATTTTAAAGAATAACAAAATTTAATTAATTTAATTAATTTTTATATTAAATGTTTTTTTCTAGAATTTTGAATTTTAATAACCCATACATATGTAAATATGTAAATGTATCATCATATAAAATTTAAATATATTTATAACTAAAACTTTTTAACTAAATAAAATAAATTCACATTGACCAACACAACAATAAAAAAATTTACATACACAAACACTCATACACATAAACATAAAGTATATTAGTCCATTTAAATCCTAGACAAACTAATACCAGCATGTACAGTAAATTGTAAATGGCCATAAAAATGGACGTGTTTTGAATATTAAGTTTTTTTTTTTTGCAAATTTGTTGTTGTAGAATTTTTATTTAAATACTTTAAAAAACTAAAAACAAAAACATTTAACTTAAAAAAAATTACAACAATGTTATTTTAAATTTACATATATATATTTTCACTTATATACAAATGTGAATACGTATATATACATACTTGTATGTATACATATGTATATGTAATTATAACATAAGTTTTTTGTGTATCTGTTTGTGTGTAAAATAAATAAAATTAAAATGCCAACATCTATTTAATTTACTAAATATAAATGATAAATATTTATTTCTGTAACTATTTTTGACAAATAAACAACAAAACAAATAAGAATTCTATATTCGGCTATGCCGTCTCTTCAATACCCTCCGTCACAAATTACGTTATGTTTCATACATACACAATCTCATATACACTCACAAACGTTAAAAATATATAAATGATTTTCCTTAATAAAACGCATTAACACTTAATGAGTCATGAAATTAGTTACATTTTTGGCTATAATTTTTTGGATTGAACCGATTTATTAAGATACAATTCTATTCCAATTTGTTAACAGTTTTACGAAAATTCTTCGTTGGAACTTAAAGGTTGTCTCAGGTATCGGTCTATATTTTTAAAAATGATTAATCGATTTTGCTGGTTTCAAATAGAAAAGTTTTCAGGACTATAACATATGATCAGGCTAAATTTTATTGAGCTTTTTCAATTATTGTGGATGTGAGTGTGCCAGACAGACAAACGAATGGATATAGCTACGTCGACTCAGCTTATGATATGATACAAGAATATTGGTCCGAAATCATATCTTCTTAGCGTTACACATTGAATGACAAAATTTATATACCCTCTTCACTACTTGTGGCGAAGAGTATAAATAAGAAAAAATTATGCAGCAAATTGTTACTTGAACAATAAAAGAGTTTGTAAATTTTATAGCATAAAATTTCCTTATGGAAATGTCCTCTAGACTGTTGTTTTATGGTAGACTTTTATTATAAAATCAGTAAAATAAATAGAAATCACAGGGCTGACAAATAGTTTTTATTGCCACAACTACTTTAAAAGTGTTAATGGAAATTTATATGTGTGGAAATAATATTAAATTAGGATTTTTAAACCATAACTGACAGTTATAAATAAATAAACATAAATCAAAATTATGATATGAGACAAAAGAAACTTTATTTATAATAAAGCAAATTTTGGAAAAAGTCCATAACAAATGTTTTAAAGTTAAAAAATGTTTTAAAGAAAAAATTGTCTGTTAAGGTCCATGTAAAGTTAAAGGAATAAATTTTTAGTGAAAATTTTACATTTTTGTGAAAATTTCCATCTTTTTAGTGAAAATTGAATTTTATAGAAAATTGAATATTATAGGAAAATTGAATTTATAGAAAATTGACTTTTATAGTGAAAACAAAATTTTTAGTGTTTTTTGAATTTCTAGAAAATTTTCTATAAATTTTCTCTCCCAATTTATGAAAAATTTTGATAAATTTATAGCAGATTTTCGATAAATTCTTTCTTCAAATTTATAGAAAATTTTTGATAAATTCTCTCTTCCACTTTACAGAAAAGTGTCGATACATTCTCTTCCAATTTATAGAAAATTTTCGATAAATTCTTTCTCGTAATTTGTAGAAAATGTTCGATAAATTCTCTCTTCCAATTTATAAAAACTTTTCGATAAATTCTCTCTTCCAATTTATAGAAAATTTTCGATAAATTCTGTCTTCTAATTTATAGAAAATTTTCGATAAATTCTGTCTTCCAATTTATAGAAAATTTTCGATAAATTCTGTCTTCCAATTTATAGAAAATTTTCGATAAATTCTGTCTTCCAATTTATAGAAAATTTTCGATAAATTCTGTGTTCCAATTTATAGAAAATTTTCGATAAATTCTGTCTTCCAATTTATAGAAAATTTCGATAAATTCTGTCTTCCAATTTATAGAAAATTTTCGATAAATTCTGTCTTCCAATTGATAGAAAATTTTCGACAAATTCTCTCTTCCAATTTATAAAAACTTTTCGATAAATTCTCTCTTCCGATTTATAGAAAATTTTCGATAAATTCTGTCTTCTAATTGATAGAAAATTTTCGACAAATTCTCTCTTCCAATTTATAAAAACTTTTCGATAAATTCTCTCTTCCGATTTATAGAAAATTTTCGATAAATTCTGTCTTCTAATTTATAGAAAATTTCGATAAATTCTGTCTTCCAATTTATAGAAAACTTTCGATAAATTCTGTCTTCCAATTTATAGAAAACTTTCGATAAATTCTGTCTTCCAATTTATAGAAATTTTCGATAAATTCTGTCTTCCAATTTATAAAAAATTTTCGATAAATTCTGCCTTTCTCTTTATAGAAAATTTTCGATAAATTCTGTCTTTCTCTTTATAGAAAATTTTCGATAAATTCTCTCTTTCACTTTATAGAAAATTTTCGATAAATTCTCTCTTTCAATTTATAGAAAATTTTCGATAAATTCTCTCTTCCAATTTATAGAAAATTTTCGATAAATTCTCTCTTCCAATTTATAGAAAATTTTCGATAAATTCTCCCTTCCAATTTATAGAAAATTTCGGTAAATTCTCTCTTCCAATTTATAGAAAATTTCGGAAAATTCTCTCTGGCAATTTATAGAAAATTTTCGATAAATTCTCTCTTCGAATTAATAGAAAATTTTCGATAAATTCTCTCTCTCTCTCTCGATTTATACAAATTGTGCGATCTGTTATCAAATCTTTTAGAACATTTTTATAGCAAAACGTTGCGCAAGTTCTATAAAATTAAAAAGTAATCGATAATTTTTAAATATTTATAAATCATTTAATGATGTTTGTTTGTAAATTAACATTCTTTTATAACATTTTTAACATTTTTATAACATTTACATTTTTTGTGAGAATTATCTTTTTCATTTTTTGTTAAATCGGTTCAGATTTCTTTTGACTTTATACTTCAGGCAACAAACGATTTTTAATAAAATAAGAAAATGTGTGATTAAGATTTGAAAAAAAGGCTGAGGAAGTCATTCATGCAGGATAAAAATTTTGTATTTCTCATAAGTATTTCTTGTTAAAGTTATGGACCAAATTTCTACTACTATTCTACCAAATTTATTTCATTTTGGTTTTTTTACCTAAAAGTAATTTCAATTCAATTAGATTTCAATGCAAAACACCTTAAATATCATTTTAAATAAATCAAAACGTAAATACAAGCAAAAAAAAAAACGTAGTTCCAATGATAACTTATAGATGATTTTTTGGTTGGTTGTTGATTCGTTTTCTGCAGCAACTAATGCTGCCGTTTTTGTAGTTATTGTTGTTGCTGTTGTATTTTACTTGATTGTATTATAAATGCAATGCCAACTATGACGTCATTATGTCAATCTGCACAATTAAAAGTAATTGCTATCGACATCGTGAATACAACAACAACAAAAAATCACAAAATTATAACTACAACAAAATATTATGGCTGCAAACTAAAAATTGGGATACAACAAAATTCAGATAATAAGAAAAAAGAGAGCGAGAGAGTTCATATATTAGACGAAGAGAATTGGAAATTGTATTTTTGCAGAAGTGATTTCTGCATATTTGAAAGATTTTCTCAGCTTTATTTTTTCTGCCAAAAAAAATTTCTCTTAAATTTGGAAAGTAGACCAAATTGTGACGCGCCTGCGTTGAAATTACTGCTAAATAATTTATTATACCGGCGACATTGAAGACAATAACAACACGAACGAACACTGACATTAACTTAAATAATAATAAACAGTTACAACACCAGCAACAACAACAACAAAATAACAAATTTAAAAATTGGTCAAAACCAGCAACAATAAATTTTGAAATACATACAAACTTTTTTGCATACATTTTCAGATATTTTTTTTTTTAATTTTTTCCATAAATTCGAAAATTCTATAAATTCACACTAATTTCAGTTTCACCAAATTTAATTATTTTTATTTATTTACACCAATACAAATCCATCTCATAATAAGAGTGAATAATTTTAAGTTCTATTTGTGATAAAAAAAATTTTTAAAGCAAAAGTTGCAAGTATCAACAACTACAATTGATGTTCAGCAACATCAAAATCACTTGTTTGAAACCCTGAAACGTTTGCAATTAATTCATAAATATTCATTCGTTTTACATAAAAATTCAATTTGTTGTCCAAAAACTAGTTTTCGACAAACAACGAGACAAACTCGTTTCTCTTTTTTTACCAAAAACCAAACTTTATTTTACACCAAATTTTTAGCAGAAATTTTAATTTATATAAATATTTTATAAAAAGTTTTAGTAGTTTTTGTTATTTATTTGTTTGTTTGCTAAAAAATGCGCACAAATAATTACATCGAAAAGTTTTATAGCAAAAATTTTATGGTTCATTTAAATGGATTATAAAATAAAAGAAATATCTTCTAATTAAAATGGGATTTAATAAAATATTTTATCTAAACGGATTTTCAAAGATGAACAGGAACTAGAACTGTACTAAAATTGAACTAAATTGAACTAGAACTAAACAAGAACTAAACTAGAAGGGAACTAGAACTGAACTAGAACTGAACTAGAACTAGAACTGTACTTGAACTAAACTAGAAGGGAACTAGAACTGAACTAGAACTGAACTGGAACTTGACTAGAAATGAAATAGAACTGAACAATAACTGAACTAGAACGGAATTAGAACTGAACTAGAACTGAACTAGAACTGAACCAGAAGAGAACTAGAACTGAACTAAACGGAACTAGAACTGAAACTAGAACTGAACTAGAACTGAACCAGAAGGAACTAGAACTGAACTAGAACTAACCTAGAACTGAACTAGAACTGAATTAGAACTGAACCAGAAGGGAACTAGAACTGAACTAAAACGGAACTAGAACTGAACTAGAAACGGAACTAGAACTGAACTAGAACTGAACTAGAACTGAACTAGAACGGAACTAGAACTGAACTAGAACTGAACTAGAACTGAAACCAGAAGGGAACTAGAACTGAACTAGAACTAACCTAGAACTGAACTAGAACTGAATTAGAACTGAACCAGAAGGGAACTAGAACTGAACTAAAACGGAACTAGAACTGAACTAGAACGGAACTAGAACTGAACCAGAAGGGAACTAGAACTGAACTAGAACTAACCTAGAACTGAACTAGAACTGAATTAGAACTGAACCAGAAGGGAACTAGAACTGAACTAAACGGAACTAGAACTGAACTAGAACGGAACTAGAACTGAACTAGAACTGAACTAGAACTGAACTAGAACGGAACTAGAACTGAACTAGAACTGAACTAGAACTGAACTAGAACTACCTAGAACTGAACTTAGAACTGAACTAGAACTGAACCAGAAGGGAACTAGAACTGAACTAAAACGGAACTAGAACTGAACTAGAACTGAACTAGAATTGAACTAGAACTGAACTAGAATTTAACTAGAACTGAACTAGAACTGAACAATAACTGAACTAGAACGGAATTAGAACTGAACTAGAACTGAACTGGAACTTGACTAGAAATGAAATAGAACTGAACTAGAACTGAACAAGAACTGAACTAAAACTGAACTAGAAACGGAACTAGAACTGAACAAAACTGAACTAAAACTGAACTAGAACGGAACTGAGAACTGAACAAGAACTGAACTAAAGTGAGTAGAACTGAACTTAAACTTGAAAAGAACTGAATTAGAAATGTTTTCTAGTTATGATCACGTATTTTAAACAGTCTATGAAAATTGGACATGTGTAAATTCAAAAATCATAATCTCAACAACACCTCTGGAATTATATTTAATATGATCCATTGACCTCCATTTAAATAAACCCTCAATATATATTTCCCATGATTATTCCTATAAATGATAATAAAATGACTTATTTACAATAAAGTCTTCAATTTAGCTTTTAAAATTTCTAATCAAACAAATAAAATGCTAAAATCTAATAAAATAAAAGAAACAATTTGAACTGTATTTAAATATAAACACACAACACACTCCCATAGACACACAGTTCACAACTACAATTTTAAATGGAATAATAAAAAAGTGTAATAATTAAAAGGATTCACTGATGAATTTATTACCGCCCATAAACTGATGCTTCTACGTAAACATATTTACTCTCACATGTTCTGTACATACACACAATCACACATATAGTGATACATAGGCTTATATGAAATAATTAGCATACTTTTGAGGGCTTTTGTTACTTCTAATAAACTTTATATTTATTTAATAATAAACTTTATTTAGAAAATAAAAGACCTACAGAAAAAAAGTATGCTAATTGTTTTGTTTATTATATATTTTCCGGTTTTAACATCTCGTACTGTTTTATAACAATAATTATTTTATGAGACACATTAAATTGTTAAACTTTGAAAATGTTCAGGAATGAGAATTTATTTCAGGGAGTTGAAAATGTATAAAAAAAAAATTTAATAAAATTTAAAAAAACATTTTGTTCATCGTTTTTTTTTTTTTTGTATTTTACTCCTTTGATATTTATTTGCTTATATTCACTTCATATAACCATGATTTTATTTTTTTCATTTCCCCTCTCAATCTCTTTGGCTTTTTTGTTTATTGAGTTGAAGGACACACCTTAGTGTTGTTGCTGTTGTTATTGTTTTCTGGTTGTTGCTTTTGTTGTTAGTAATTTTACTCTAGTTCAGTATTCAGTTCACTTCACTTGCAGTTCACCAGTTGTTGTAGTTTTACTTTATTCTAGATTTTTTCTTTTTGTTTCATTTCATCTCATTTTTGTGTACTTTATCATTGCGAGGTGAAGAATTATGGGTATATTGGTTTGGGGCATCCTTTTGTAACAACACGGAAAAATGGATTTAAGACATTCCAATGGCTCAAGCGAAGCAAACTTCATTGTCTTAACATGAAAAAGTCTCTAACTTTATTTCTTATTTGAAATAAATTCTATTTGTAGCAACATTATAATGCTCATTTGCAGCAATATCGTCATATCTCAAGTTTCGTTCCATAACATCAAATAATGTATTTTATGTTTTGACAAGTTTTTGTGAATTATTTTTAGGTTATCCTGGTCTGCAGCTGGGTATACTCAGTCACGTCCAAAGTTCTCACATTAATTTTATGAAAGGAAAGATGAAGATTTTTCAAAGTTTCAAATTCAAATAACATTATTTTTTTCACTTTAATATTTAGATCTTCTATTATTTAGAAATTTGTAGTCTCTGTGATATAAGCCAAGTACTACACATCATACGAAAACTCCTGATATATGTAAAATCTTAGATGTAGTCGAGATTTTAACCTTTTTCCTATGTTAGAGAGAAAATATTCTACTCTGACCCTGAGCAGTTGCTACTCACCATTTTGAGCACTGCACCAGCACAAAAATTGAATACACTAGATCGTTGAAAACGAAATGCTAAAAAAGACTGATTGACTGCTTACTACCGTTTTTATTCACTAAGTTCATCTGCTATTATTGTAGTTTTCCTGCAGTTTGTTTTGAACAGGTAGCGATTGCTTGACCAGATATTTCATAAATGTTCATGTATTGGTGTTTTCTTTTGATCTGGTTATATACGTTGCCTCTTTTGAGCTTGTTTATTTTGTTATTGTGATCGCTCTCTTGGTGTACACACTCCAGAGTATCATTCGCTGTTGCTGCTCTTCATGCTTAAATACTGCTATATTACTATTCTCCCTGCTGCTGCTCTTCTTAGGCATATAATCTGATAAGCCACTTCTGCTACCCGTCTGTGCCCAGCTATGATGATGTAGGCATTGGCTATCAGTTTCTGCTATATTCATCTTAACTCCTAAATGCCATCAGAGACATTAAAAGTCTAACCCTCTACTGCCCCTGACATGAGTGTTTGTCCATTTAAGTACCCTTTCGTCCTCCGGAACACTCTTTACCCCATTATTCTTCGGCTCTATCTGAAACAAAAACATATTTTTGACGGATGTAATCCAATTACAATGCACTCTTTTGTAAGCGTTTGAAAAACTTATTCAAAATTCAGTTTTCTTTTCGTGAATTCCAAAAATATGTCTGTGCCAAATATTAATTAAAATAAGTCTCCTGAAAAAAAAATGATTTTTTTGAGTTTCAAAAAACAATAATAAGTCGGATTCGTTAATACCGTCTGTAGCATTCTTAGTTGATTCTTTTTAATATTTTTGGCTTTTTTTTCTGTGCTAAACTTTTGCTGCTGCACAGATGTAAATTTTAGTGTTGATATTGATGTTTGTATTTAAAAATATCCTTGCATATCACAAGCAAGTAAATATATTTCTGTATGTGTATGTATGCAATCTGTATTCACACTCTTATTTTTTTAAATTTGAATATCCTTATTTTTGTTCTATGTTTACATATTTGTAGTTGTTTATATTTAGTTCATTTGTATTCTGTTATCGACAGTATTTACGTTATTTGCT